>JANHMN010000027.1:2572045-2600936 GCA_030674055.1 Rhabdomys pumilio
TCTCTCTCTCTCTCTCTCTCTCTCTCTCTCTCTCTCTCTCTCTCTCCTTTCTGTCTCTCTCTGTCTTTCTTTCTGTGTCTGTCTGTCTGTCTATCATTCCCTGGGCATCAGGATGTAAACCCACAATTAAGTGCTTTCTTTTATGAGTTGCCTTGGTCACAGTGTATAGCAATAGAACAGCAACTAAGATATTAACATTGTGCACATTTAGAAGGAAAGTGTCTAGCTGTGACCCACTTTGACTCTCAGTGGGTTGCATGTGCACATGCACCCAGGAGCTATCTGAATTTTTGCATGAAAGACACACACACACACACACACAAACATACTCTCTCTCTCTCTCTTTCTCTCTCTCTCTCTCTCTCCCATCAGTTAATTTTTTACAAGATGAGACTAGCTCAAAGGTTGGGCACTCCTAAACCTTCCTCCGATAGCAATCATTCCCCTCTGGTATTCCTGAGAATCCTAAACCTTCTCCTGCTACCTGTGGCCCAATGGAGAAGCGGTCAGTAGCCACTTACTGAATTCTCACATGACTGGTTGTTTTTTTCTTCTGAAGCTCTTTCATTCCATCCCTCACCCCCAAGTCACAGTGATTCCCTGTCTTCCTTTCTCCCAGTTCCTAGCCCACACAAATCTAAAGGTCCTGCCTTAGTCTATCAGCCAAGCCATTCGTCGTTGGCTCTTTATTGACCAATCTAAAACCAATTGGGGACAAGGACCTTCAGTGTTTGGACATGCAGATTCCTGATTTGGGGGGTCAGATTAATTCTAAGCATTGGAATCAATCCCCAACAAAAGTGAATGTCTATGAGATACTAACAGTCAGTGATCACGTACATTAGTAACAGGATCTTTTTCCAGGCAAAATTGTGGAACATGTCTTGAGATAACAAGACTCAGTTTAGTGTATGTGTCTTTGCATGACAGTTATCTTGAATGCATGATTTAAGATATTGTGTTTTTAAGAAGATGGACTCTGTTCCACTACACAGAGATGAGATATGGGCTCCCAGCTCTGATATCTTTTGGTGTCAGACACAAACATCTCATCTAACTCCTCTACAGGAAAAAGGAAATATCCAGAATCAGTAAGAAGACATTATGGAAGGAATTTTCAGGCAGAAATTAGGAGGCTCAGTGAGTCTTCCTGAGTTGCTGACAGGAGATGGAGCTATCCAGGGAAAAGCTGGAGAGGTAGACAGAACAATTACATACCATAATCCTCTTTGGCAAGAGTGAATTACAGATGGACTTTCAAGATCTGCTTTGGTAATTCTTTGTGAATAATGTTTGTGTTCTGTAATGGTTTTCTTTTCCCTTTCTCTCTTGTAATTAATGAGTTTTCCTCTTGAAAATGCCAATCATTTGTTAAGGTCTAAAAGAAAAGCAAGAAAAGGGACATGTAGATTTTGCTGTGTTAAAAATTTAAAAGGATATAATTATATCTTAGAAAGTATGTTCATTCTATGTAACACATATGAGCCCCCAAACTGATGGACACTTGGGAAAGTGGTTATGGAAAGAAATAACAGCTTGTCTTACGGCAAGAATTATTGAAGCTGATGATGAAGTTATCACCAGAAGATGACTGTGAGAGTTCACATTCTTATTTGGACAGAATATTTGTGTTAGTTAGTTAGTGTTTATAGTCAGTGTTCTTGAAATGGAGGAATAAATGGCTATTAAGAATAACTAGGGATCCCTAGGTTACAGCTCATTTCTTTTGTATTTAAAGAAATCTAGATAACTTTTTACTATTATTTTTAAAATTTTTTGTGAATATGTATATTTGTGCCCATTCATATGGGTGCCTGCAGTGGAAAGAATTGAGAATTGGTCCCCAGGAGCTGGACTCACAGATGCTTTTAAGATACCAGATGCAGGTGCTGGGAACCAAATGTGGGTCATTTGCAAGAGCACCAAGTGTTCATAACCTCTGAACCATCCCTCCAGCTCCACAGTCTACTTCTGATTCACATAAGCTGGGAAAAGATGTCCAGAAAGAAGTGGGTCCCCAAATTTGGAAGCTCTCATTGAGTTGGTAATGACTTGTGTTTTTATCATGATTAAAAAAAAACTTTCTACTTCTTGAACCATTGGGAAAAGTCTTGAGAGGGGATAATTTTCTAGTGAGGCTGCATTAACTTAAAAATAAAAGTTACTCTAGACAAAACTAATAAATCTTA
Organism: Rhabdomys pumilio; assembly: GCA_030674055.1. Taxonomy (NCBI): domain Eukaryota; kingdom Metazoa; phylum Chordata; class Mammalia; order Rodentia; family Muridae; genus Rhabdomys; species Rhabdomys pumilio. The sequence goes on from JANHMN010000027.1 coordinate 2,574,235, forward strand.
TAAATAAGCATTGGAAAGATAAAATTTATCACAATTAACTGTGAACCCGAACATAGTCTGGTGCTCTTTAAGACACGCAGCAGTGAACAATATGAAATTTGCAATTTCTAACATCTAGTTAAAACTTACCAAGCATGTAACGAGGTAGCAAACTAAGAACTGTAACTCAGAGATTAATCAATAGAATCAGAAACAGCAGGGGCAATGGAGGAGGAGACAGCAAGCTTTAAAGAGCCCGTGTTGATTTAATCTTCTCAAGGAGGGAGAGAACAGGTGAAGACAAAATAAATTATGTGGGATTTATAGGTTAGGAAGTACACTATCTGTGGGGAGCAATGGGACTCAGTTGGTAGAGGGCTTGCCTAGCACATACAGAGCATCAGATTTGACTCCCAGCACTGTAGAACCTGTATATGATGGGGCACTTAACAGTCATGAGGTAAAGGCCAAAGGATCAAGAATTCATAGTCCTCCTTAGTTATGTAGTGTGTCCAAGCTTGATCTAGACAGCATGGGAATGAATGAGTGATCACTAAGGAAATAATAAATAAATTTTCCAAAATGAAATGTACCAAATAGGATCAACAACACACTAAGCACTGCAAATGACCATCAAGCATTTTCATGTAGCATGAAGATGGTCAGTGAGGTGGTCCAAGGAGTGGGTGCTGCCAAGCCTGATGACCCACGTTTGATCCACAGAACCAACATGATAGAAACAAAAGATTTATTCTCACAAGTTGTCCTCTCACCTCCAACTCACTCACTCACTCACTCACTCACTCACTCACTCACTCACTCACTATCTAAATATCTATTGGAAAGAGAAGATGTTCCAAGATAAACTATTCAGATAAAACTTAAAAAAAAAGAAAAGAGGGAGATAGCATAAAGAAAACTTTATTAAAATTTTGAAAATGACAAACTTATTCATAAAAAAACTATTAAATGTGTCTCAAGGGGAAAAATTCCTGTCACCTGAAATGCACATGAATAGTGAATGAGAACATACTTCTCCCTAAAAACTGTCCAAGCCATAGGAAGATGGAGAGGCACCTTTAGAGATTTAAAGAAAAAATAGTAGAGCATTAAAGGAAAAACAATAACACAGTTGGGGCTGTATGACATATGTGGAATTAGACATGAAAATGAGACAGAAGACAGGAAAACCCACATGGAAGTCTGCTCCTGAAAGCTCTTGAAGGAACGCAATGTTATTTGGATGTGGAATCAAATTAGAAGCATATGTTGCAAAACTATAGTGCAGCTCTAAAAGTTAAAATATGAACTTCTAATCCCACAGTGGAAGCAAAGTTAAATCACAAAATGCACTCTACTGAAGCCAGAGATGATGGCCAATGCATATCATTTCAGTATTTGAGAAACAGAGACATGGAGATGAAGAGTTCAAGGCCATCCTTAGCTATATAATGAGTTCAACACCATCTCTCCAAAACAACATTCTCTCCAAAACAACACACTGAGCCAAACAGCAACAGAAATCAATTAATTGATCCAAGGAAAGGATGAATGAAAAAAAATAATTGTAGTAAATAAAAGGAAAACATATTGATATGAATTAAGCTATATTGAAAAGTAAATTACATAATTAATTCTAGATATATTAAAAAGTAAGTTCCAAAGAGTATAGTTGGATGGGTCAATGGCTCCAGCTACATATGTAGCAGAGGATGGTCTTATCTGGCATCAATGGGAGGGGAGGCCCTTGGTCCTATGGATGCTTGATGACCCAGCATAGTGGGATGCTAGGGCGGTAAGGCGGGAGTGGGTGGGTGGGTGGAGGAGCACCCTCATAGAGGCAAAGGGGAGGGGGAGAGAGGGAAGGGGTGGTTTTGCAGAGGGGAGACTGGGAAGGGGACAACATGATATGTAAATAAATAAAATAACCAATTAAAACAAACAAACAAACAGACAAATAGAATAAATTATAAACTCACACGAGGAAAAGTTAGGACTATATCTTATCTCCAAGAGACTTAATTTATAATCATAATAATCATAGTATTATAAAAATTATCAAAGATTTTAATTTTGATTTGGTGTGCATGTGTCTGTCTAGTGATTTATACATGAATGTTAATACCTACAGAAGCTAAAAGAAAGCATATGATCCCTTGGAGTTACTTGTGGTTGTGATTCACCAAATGTGGGTGCTGGGAAATGAACTTGGACCCTCTACAAGAACAGTATGAGTTCTTAACTGCCAGTCTGCTCTTCTGACTCTGCTTCCCATCGGCAGCCCAGCAGATCCTAGAGGGAAAGTGAGACAAGTCTGGAATAGCCAGAAGCGGAAGAGAACTCAGACATCTGTGATCACAATGAGAACAGACGCTTGGGGGACAGCTTCAGTGAGACACCTCATTTAATGGGGGTACCAAAGGCTGCTTAAACATTTGGAGGGCAGCTAGGGAGACTTTTGGGATCAGTGTGCATAATTGTCTGGGACCAGGGTGCTGGGGGTGCCTCATTTCTATGAGAAGGAATTCCAGGTGCTGCCAAACATGAACTTAAAAGGGGAGATGAAGTTTAAACTTGCTACCAGCCTATATTACCTACTGGGATGGAGCAAAATTGGGGACATGTGGCTACAAGTGCCAGAGAGATGCAGGCCTGGGGAGTGATCCTATTCCTGCAAATCTTAGTGTGAGATTTCCAGGGTTTAGACATGCCTTGTCCCTACTTTTTCTCTGGGCTAGCTCCTCCCAGTCCCACAGCTCACTGGGCCCTCACCGAGCCACCTATCAAGCCTGACAAAAGACTCAATTTAGATGTAAATAAAGTGGTGAGCTAAAAATGAATGGCAAAAAAAATGATATAGCTGGATATACTAACGAAAAAAACAGGCCAGCTGCATTTTTATACACAAACATTTCTCTGTTGTATTTTCTCTATTTAGTCTTGAAGTCTCTATGGAGCTCAGCAAATAACTTTTGTTCTGCTCTGATAGGAAGCCAGAATTTGGGTCCTAGAGATAAGCAAAGTGCCTTTCATGGGATTTGACTTTGTTCTTTGCAGATGGTCTATCACCATGTGTCTAGCATATGGACAGTTGCCCCACTTATAGGCAATTTGTTTATATTATTGTTGCCATCTTTCTCCTCAAAACTGTGGAGAACTTTGACTGACAAGAGAGAATTATGCAGGCATTGCTCAGAAAAGGCAAGAAGGACAACTAACAAAAGCAGTAAGATATAAGTCTAAGAGGTCAGGGGCAGTGTGACTTATCACACCAAGTGGGAAAGATCTTCCAGGAATCCTGTCCTCAACTTATGGTTGGGGAGTTAGAGAAAGCGGGAGATCTTAGTGTCCAGCAATGGTTAAGGCTGTATGTTGCCTTTATTGTGTTTAGATATGTGCTTTTTATTCCTGATCTCTCAAAGACTTTTGTCATGAAAGGGTGTTGTATTTTGTCAAAGGCTTTTCAGCATCTAATGAGATAATCATGTGATTTTTTTTCTTTCAGTCTGTTTATACATTGATGGTTTTTTATATGTTTACATTGAACTATCCAGCCCTGTGTCCCTATATCCCTAGAATGAAGCCTAATTAATCATGGAAGATGATGTTTTTGATATGCTTTGAATTTGGTTTGCAAGTAGTTTATTGAGTATGTTTGCATCAATGTTCATAAGGGAAATTGCTCTGAAATTCTCTTTCTGGGTTGAGTCTTTGTGTGGGTTACGTATCAGGGTGACTGTGGCCTCATACAATAAGTTTGACTGTGTTCCTTCTGTTTCTATTTTGTGAAATAATTTGAGGAGTATTGGTATTAGCTCTTTTTAAAAGTTCTGGTAGAATTCTTCAATAAAATTTTTCTGGTTGGGAGAGTTTTAATGATTGCTTATTTTTCCTTAGGGGTTAAAGGTCTATGTAGATTGTATACCTGGTCTTGAGTTAGCTTTGGTAAGTGGTATCTATCAAGAAAATCATACATTTCATTCAGATTTTCCAATTTTGTGGAGTACAGGTTTTTGAAGTAAGACCTAACGGTTTTTTAATTTCCTCAATGTCAGTTATTATGTCTTTTTTTTTTATTTCTGATTCTGTTGATTTGTGTACTGTCCCTCTGCCTTTTATTTAGTTGGCTAAAGATTTGTTTATCTCATTGATTTTTATTAAATAATCAGTTCTTGGTTTCATTGATTCTGTGTATTGTTCTCTTTGTTTCTAATTGATTGATTTCAGCTCTGAATTTGATTATTTCCTGCTGTCTACTCCTCTTTGGTGTGTTTACTTCTTTTTTGTTATAGACCTTTAAGGTGTTTTGTTAAGTCATTAGCATGAGATCTTACTAATTTCTTTATGATGTACTCAGTGCTATGAAATTTCCTCTTAGTGCTGATTTCATTGAGTCTCATAAGCTTGGTTATGTTGTGCAATAGTTTTACTGAATTCTAGAAATCCTCTAATTCCTTTGTTTATTTCTTCCTTGACCAAGTGATCATTGAGTAGACAGTTGTTCAGTTTTCATGTGTTTGAAGGCTTTCTGTTGTTTCTATTGCTGTTGAAGTCTATGGTGGTTTGAAAAGGTACAGGGGGTTATTTCAATTCTATCTGTTAAGACTTGCTTTTTGACTGAGTATGTAGTCAGCTTTGGAGAAGATTCTATGAGGTGCTGAGAAGAAGATATATATATATATGTATATGTGTGTGTGTATACATATATATATATGTATGTATAATATATGTATGTATAATATATATGTATATATACACACATATAATATATATGTATATATGTAATATATATTATATATATATTGTTTGTATAAAATGTTCTGTAGATATCTGTTAGGTCCATTTGCATTATAATATCTATATGTTCAATTATTTTTCTGTTTAGCTTCTGTCTGAATGACATGCCCATTGGTGAAAGTGGGGTGTTAAAGCCTATCACTATTAATATGTGAATTTCAATGTGTGCTTTAAGCTTTAGTAATGTTTCCTTTATGAATGTCAGTGCTCTTGCACTTGGAGAATAGATAATCAGAATTGGGATGCAATCTTGGTGGATTTTTCCTTTAATGAGTATGGAGTGTCCTTCCCATCTCCTTTGATTAATTTTGGTTGGAAGTCTATTTTATTAGCGATTGGAATGACTATTCCAATTTGCTTCTTGTGTCTGCTTGCTTGAAAACCTTTTTCCAGCTCTTTACTCTGAGATAATGTCTATCCTTGATGTTGAGGTGTTTCTTGTATACATCAGGATGATGGATTCTGTTTGCATCTGTTTTGATAGTCTGAATTTTTTTATTGGCAAATTGAGTCCACTGATGTTGAAGGATAATAAAAACAATGATTGTTAATTATTGTTGTTGTGTGGTGGTGGTGTGTGGTGATGCTAGTGGTGGTAGTGTATGTGTCTATATGCTTGTGCTTGCCTTCTTTTAGTTTTTATTATATATATTATACATATATATATATGTATAAATTATATATTTAAGCGTAAGATTATTTATTGCTGAGTTTTTGTGAATACAGTTTAGCTCCACCTTGGGTTGGAGCTTTCCTTCTAGTACCTTCTGTAGGGTTATATTGGTGGATAGATATTGTTTAAACTTGTTCTTGTCATGGCAATTTACCCTGGCAATACTGCTTTTGTTATGAGACATGTTACTTCATAGTTATATCTCACTCTTGGGCTCTACTTAGCTTTATCCATTCAGTTGTTTATATTCATGAAAACATTAATCATCATAACTTTATAAATTTTAATACTTGATATTATGTAATCCCATTTTATTTTAGTTTTTGAAGAACTACCAGTTTCTTCCTAAGCTTTGCCTTTCATACGATGAGTATTCTGGATATCACTTTGAACATTTAGATGAGTTTGGGGATATTTGCTGTCTTCTCCATATGTTTGGATTTACTAAGTTTTTTTCGTAATAGTATTAAAAGTGCAATCCACTTCACTGAATCTAGAATCATCTGAGAGATGCGTCTTTGTGTTTTCACGTTGAGGTTTTATTGGATCCATTAATTGATATATGAAGACACATCTTAAATTGTGGGCAAAATCATTTCATTGGCTGAGTTCTAGACTGAATAGAAATCAGAGATGTATTTGAGCATGTACACATATTCACAATGATAGGCGTAACATAGCTATCCGCTCCCAGCCCCTGATTCCCTTACTTCGCCACCATGATTCACTACAACATGAACTGTGAACTAAAATAAATGCCTTCTTACTTAAACCACTTATACATGTTATTATATTTATATATTTAATGATAAGTGATCTTATAAATGAGGGCATTTTGAAAAGTTACTTTTAAGTTTGTATTTATACATAAAGGAGATTTGCTCATCGCTCTGACTTTACTATAATGGTCATATGGAGGTCTAGGCTTGGGGTAAGACTAACAGTGGGTTATTCATGCACACTGGGTCACAGAAGCTACAAGCGCAGGTGAGGCCCATTGGAGAGATTCAGAAGGAGATGGAAGTGATTAGAAGTTTTAAACTTTGGGGGCTATTTGTATAGAAAAGCAAGTGAGGGAAATCTATATCTCAAATACAGAGAGACACTGAGCAGGAGAGCAGGAGGTGGGCTAGAATATGTTATCAGAGACTAAAGGGATCATGTCAAATCTTGATAGCAATGCTGGCACTGACTATTTCAAACACTATTTGGAGAGTTTTCTTCTTCCTTAACCCCTTCATGCCTTTACCCACACACCAAACCAGCATTTCTACTACAGAACCTTCATGTTCAGTCATTGCAGTGATTGCAGCAAACAAAATAATATGTCATGCGTGGCTTGATATAATTAGTGGCGGTCTTTGTTTGTTGATACTGTTTTAGTGGAGTGGTGGATGGATGAACCAGTATAGCTAAGTAAAAACTGAATCAGAGCCAAAAGCCAAACGAAAAAGAGATCATACAGAGTGGTCTAATGATGACTGACTGTAATGCAGGTGACAGCTTGAATAGTTGATCCACATGTGGAAATTTCATGCTGGTTCAAACTGTCACAAAGCAGCCAGGAGCTGACCAGAGTGCTGAATTGGTTTATCTTCTCTCCCCTCCTAACAAGATTTACCCTGAACACAACCTAGGAAAGAAACAAACAGAAATATTAGAATTGTCTGTTGATTGCTTTTGGCAAGATGGCCATTTTTTTTTTTACTATGTTAATCCTACCAATCCATGAGCATGGGAGATCTTTTCATCTTCTGAGATCTTCTTTGATTTCTTTCTTCAAGGACTTCAAGTTCTTGTCATACAGATCTTTCACTTGCTTGGTTAGAGTTACACCAAAATATTTGATATTATATGTGGCTATTGTGAAGGGTTTTGTTTCCCTAATTTGTTTGTCAGCCCATTGGTGTAAAAGAAGGCTACTGATATGTTTGAGTTAATTTTATATCCAGCCACTTTGCTGAAGTTGTTTGTCAGCTGTAGGAGATCTCTGGTAGAATATTTGGGATTGCTTATGTATACTATCACATCATCCACAAATAGTGATACCTTGACTTCTTCCTTTCCAATTTGTATCCCATTGATCTCCTTTTGTTGTCTAGTTGCTCTAGCTAGAACTTTGAGTACTGTATTGGATAAGAAGAGAGTGGACCCTATGGAAGCGTTAGGGGAAGGACTGAAAGAACTGAAGAGTTGGCAATCCGTAGGAAGAACAATAGTATTAACTAACTCAGACATCTCAGAGCCAAAAGAGCATACATGGGCTGAACTATGGTTCCTGGCACATATGTAGCAGAGGACTGCCTTGTCTGGCCTCAGTTGGGGAGCATGTGCCTAATCCTATAGAAACCTGATGACCCAGAGAAGGAGGATGCTGGGGTGGTGAGGTGAGGGTGGGCATGTGGGTGGGAGAGCATCCTTTCAGAGGCAAAGGAGAGGGAGGGATGGGTGCAATATTTGGGATATAAATAAATAATAAAATTTGATAAAAACATTTTCCATTCCACATATTGATTCTTCAGTTGAAGGACATCTGGGTTGTTTCTAGTTTCTGTCTATTGCAAGTGGCACTGCTATGAATATATGTATATATATATATTCACCAGAGTTAAGAAACTCTCATTTTCTTATCAGGAGACAATACCAGGAGACAATATCAGCTTTTGAGACATTGTTTTCTGACTACATTACACTCTAAATTTGGCTAAATGGAATCTTCTCTACATATCTTGCTATGCATTCTGAGACCAGAAGCACAAATCAACTGAGTGGTTGACAGGAACCATCCTGTGGAGCAGTAGGTGAAACCTGGCCTCAAGAGTTGATTTTTTTGTTTGTGTATAGGTTTTGTTTGTTTGTCTGTTTTGCAGAAAAGGCTGACCAATATTTAGGGTCATGAAGCTATGGGGGCCTAGGAAGAAATGTGCTTCAGATGTGAAGAAGCTTCCATAAGTTCATGTGTTTCAGCACTTGGTCCCTGGCTGATGGCAGTGTTTCCGAAGGCTATGGAATTGTTAACCAATAGAACCTTGCTGGAGTATGACGTGAGTCACCATGAATGGTTGTTGAGGTTTTATAGCCCGGTTTCAGTACCATCCACCATCTGCTTTCTGAGTATGGATACAAAGGTGCTAGATACTCCATTCTTTTGCACCATGCTTCCCAATGATGCTCTCAACATCCTCAGATGTAAAGTCACATAACCCCATCCTCCTTCAAGCTGCTTTATTATCAGATGTTTGATCATAGCAATAAGCAGTAAGAAAACCAGCTAATGCACACACTACAGAATGCTGACTATAATTACTAAAGTCCCTAGGATAGTCAGGCTAGTAAAGCCTGGAACTTAAGTAGCACAAGAAGAGTTACCTCATTCTTTCAAACTTTGGAGCCAGGCATTGACTTCTCTGTAGCTATGGAAATCCTGCAGGATACTTTCTTTTAATAGAGAGATCGAAGTCCATTTGTTAGTGCTGCCACCTTCATCAGTGACCTGAGCTGGCTTTTTGCTGAACTCATGGTGACCTCTGCAGTGCTTGCTGCTGTACTTGCCCTTTGATGCTCTAGAGATGTTGCTTCCCTTAATCCTCACGAGGCAAGCTATGCCCACTTTAAACTTGTCTCCTGTAGCTTCTTAACCTTCATCCGTCCTAGTGGAATTGAAGAAAGTGACCGTCCTGCTCTGAGTTTGGCTTTGATTTGAGTAAATATTTTGAATGCAGATTCTATGCAGACCATAGCCACTAAGATGTTTCCTTAGTGTGATGGTTATTTGGTGGTCTTAACATTTCACTGGAGTAGCATTTTTTTAAAGATATGTTTTGATTGTTATTTTGAAGTTTTAAGTATATGGGTGTATGTTTATGCATGTGAGTGCAGTGGCCCAAGGAGGACAGACAAATTGGATTTCCTCAGAGATGAACTTGTAAGCTACCCAGTGTGGGTGGTGGGGATTGAATATTGGTCCTCTGTGAAAGCAGCACATGCTCTTAATTGCTGAGATCTCTTTCCAGTCACTAAAATAGCATTCCCCACGCCCCTCAATTTGTTGTTCCATATAAGGACAATGTGGCAAACATTTAGTGCTAAAGGTCTAGTTTTTGCCAGTATCAGCCTGCAACATGCCTTCTTGGGTAGCATAACTGTGTTATTCCTTGACTCCTCCTTTTATTCAAATACCTGGAGGGTATTGTATGTTACTGATCTAATTTTTAGAGTATATGAAAACCCAAAGTGCAGAAAGAAGGAGAATGAGTTGGTTTGGCATTAAAGAAATCAAAGACATGTAACACATTTTAAGTTCATTATTTTATTTTAATAAGATTGTTTATTATTATTACTGCATGTGCCTGTACACACATGCATGTGCACACACATGCATGCACATGGGTTGCAGGTACCTAAAGATGCCAAATGAGGGTGATCTTTTTGGTCACTAGATATGGGTGATAGGAACCAAACTCTAATCCTCTTACAGAACTGCAAGGGCTCTTGACCACTGATTCGTCTGTCTAGCCATTTTATGTGGATACAGTTTGTGGTATCTCCAACCACTGAGAATTATGACAGCAAATTTTACTAAAGACAAATATCCATAACAGATTTAATATTAATATAAAGGTTGAAACATTAGAGTGATGTTAAATAGCATCTTCTGGACATGACAGAGCTGTAGCATTAGTGAACTCACAGGAGTTATAGTTGCCTGTACAAGACCTGAACAAGAACAACTCTATCCATTCCAGTTGTGGATAGGTGCCCACAGTTTTGCCCCAAGCTGAAAGCGATAACAGCAACTAATGGCTCCTGGAGGAGAAAGTCAGTTGTCTTCAGTGGTATGTCCTCTTGTACGTTGTTCATCCTTCAGTGAAGGTCCCTTGTTCTTACGAAGGCAGCCATAATCAAACTGAGTTTGTAAAATAGCACCCAGAATTTAGGGGCTGAAGAGATAGTTCAAAGGTTAAGAGCATTCACAGCTCTTCCAGTGGATCCTCATTTGATTCCCAGCACCCATATGACAGCTCACAACTGTCTGTAACTCCAGTTCCAGTGAATCTAACACTCTCATACAGATATAAAGGCAGGAAAAACACCAATGCATGTAAAATAAAAGTAAATAAATCATTTACAATACTTGGAAAGATAGAGGATATGAAGTTGGAAGGACATAGGAGTAGGCTCTGGGAGAAGATGATAGAGAAGTTGGGTGGACATGCATAAAATATGTTGTAGCAACTAGAGAGACCACTCAGTGGATGGAATACATACCATTCCTGCAGAAGCCTCAAATTTTGTTCCCAACACACATGCTGGCAAACTCACAACTGCCTGTAACTCTCGCTCCAGGTGATCTGTCTCCCTCTTCTGGCCTCTGAGGCACTGTGCTTATATGTACACAACCACAATTAAATTCCCTTTACTTTCCTCTGCCTCACATCTTCAAAATTTTGGTGATAATATTATATTTTACTCGTATGTATCAGTAGTAGGAAGAACCATAAAAATTGTATTTGTATAATGGATTGCATAGAGTACGTTTAGGGAAAAAAAACTCAGTTCTTCTGATGCTTGGCAACACAGAATAAATTTTCCTTGCAATCCAAGACCCTGGGCTGCAGGATGATCAAAGAGACCAAAACAACATGGGTTCATTAGTAAGAGATCTGAAAGCAGAGTTTTTGAGTTTTGATCCTGAAGTTTGCATTTTCTCCAACTTCCTGCAGTGTTGTTTTCCTCATCTAAAGAAGTCATATAGATCCAGAAGAGCCCTGGGTGTTCTCATGTCCCAGTGTCTCATCTTTCTGCCAACTACAAACCTCTGCCGTGGCTGGGTGTTTGTATCCTGACACACTTCTTTCTTTCAGTGTCTACTGCCATATTATCTGAGAATCATTTCCTGACCACTGGACCAGATTCTTCCATTGGCCACCGACGAGCCTCTCTCACCTGTAACGCCATACCTTGTTTCCCAATGTTCCATACTTTAGCACTACATGAAGTCTTTTCATGTTTGTCCCCGAGAAAAGATAGACTGTGATTTCCACTTTTGTATTGAAATAGTAGCAAGCTATATCATAACACAGTACACAAAACAAAAATAGTACGTTCTAGAAAATCTGACAAAAATACAGAAGACCCAAGCAAATTTTAATTAAATAATAAAAATTACAAAGACCATAGTAGCATTAAAGTGCATTCATTGTAATCTTAGTTAGTGTGACTACTGGTGTGATGAAACACCATAACCAAAAGCAACTTGAGGAAGAAAGGATTTATTTTGCTCACAGTTCCATTTAACAGTTCATCATCAAAAGAAGTGAGGGCCAGAACTAAAACAGGCCAGGAAACTGGTGGCAGGGGCTGATGCAGAGGACATGGAGGGATGCTGCTTACTGGCTCTCTCCACTCTGCTTTACTCAGCCTCATTTCTTATAGAAACCAGGCCCACCAGGCTAGGAATGGCACCACTTAAAATGGGTGTGTCCATCTCCATCAATCCGAGTTCAGAAAATGTCCTACAGGCTGTCCCACAGACTAATCTTATAGAAGCCTTTTCTTAATTGAGGTTCTCTCCTTTCAGGTAACTTTACCGTGTGTCAAGTTGACATTAAACTCTCTGGCACAACTATACATCTGAAATCTGAACTTAGTGGTGTGTTTTATACTATTTGCCCAGTTTGGAAATTACAGCTCCAAAGCCCAACTCTTTCCCAAGTCAGCTAAAATTCCTTTTAACTGTGTAAGCTAAGATTACAGTTACAGTTAAGATTGAAATGTATGCAAACATCTACAATAATTATTTTCAAGTATACTTTTATATATCAAAAGAAACACTTCCATTCCAGGGATTTGTCTTGAGGCAGAGTACCACATGACAGATGGGATATTAGCTTGCTTTTGAATGTTAAAAAGTGAGTACAGTGCAGTTGTTCAAAATTTCTGCAATAAAATAAAAATATACTTCTGTATCATAGTAGATTTCAGATTGTAGCATACATTATGCTACATGGCAGCTATTCTGAAGTACTTCTGATTTTAAAGCTTATTGAGTGCTTTGTATTAACATCTGCCTTAAATGAAATATAAATATTGGTTGAAATTCAATCTATCATCTATTGATCTACTATCTATCTAATCATCTATTTTCTATCATCTATCTATTTAGCTAGATATTATGTGTCTATCAGTAACTATCATCTGTATATCCATCCACTTGTCCATCCCACATCTTCCTATTTTCCTATGTGTATACTTTCTATGTCTATTGTTTGCATGTTCCAATGAGCCCATGAACAGTCAGGATTTGAAGGAGACAGATCTTATTTAAAAGATCCTATGCATGATGGTTAAGTTTTGTCAACTTGACATAAACCTAGACATAACTGAGAAGAAGAAATATCAACTTAGGACTTGCCAATGTCAGAAGTTAGAGAGAAGACTGAAGGAGCTGAAAGGGTTTGTGGCCCCATGAGAAGAGCAACGATATCAACCAACCAGAGCTTTCCAGGGGGGAATTCGAGAGTGGGGAGGTGGGAGTGGTGGGGTAGATGGGGGCACATCCTCATAGAAGCAGGAGAAGGGGGGATGAGATAGGGAATCCCTGGGTGGTGAGGGGAATGGGGTAAGGGGATAAAATATGAAATGTAAATATAATATCCAATAAAAAAGACAAAAAAGAAATAGGAGCCAATTTGATAGCAGTCATGTTTTCTTGGGGTTGGAGAGATGGCTTAGTAGTTACGAATGCTCTTGCTGAGGAGCTAAGTTCAGTTCTCAGCACCTACTTCAGGCAGCTCACAGCCACCTATAACTCTATTTCTAGGGGACTTAGTGCTTCTGGCCTCTGTGAGTCCCTGCCTGAATGGCTTCCAAGATTTGTGGGGTATGAGCTTAAGTGTCACTGGCTTCAAAGAGAAGTATGAGGCAGTTACATTAAAGAAAACAACAAGGCGAGTGTACTATTTCCTTGTATTTAAATGTTCCTGCATGAAAAGAAGCCACAAATATCACTCCAGTTTCCTGGAGTCTTAAAGGGTCTAAGGCACACAGACTATTATGGTAGAATTGCCATTTACTAGAACTAAAGGGGGAACTGCTGATAACAGCCATCACACACCTCATTCAAACGTTGGCTCAAAAAGACTATGGTCCTACATTCATCAGACAGAAACTGTAACAATCTGAGAAGAAAACACAAAGTTATATAAAATGAGTGGATCTGAAATATATTTCTTGATAAAAGGATAGAGGCACTGGGAAAGAAAGAGCAGAAGTAAGATGAATTTGCAAAACAAATACTAGCATCTTTTCTTCATGGAACATTATCTAGAGACTAAAGAAAGCCAGGTGAGGAGGCTCCTCCTATCTGTAATCTAGTAGCTAGTAGGCTTATCCAGAAGAATTACTCAGAGTTCTAAACCAGCTTAGACTTGAATGTGAAAGTTGTTTCAATGAGCAAAATGAATGGATAGATAGATAGATAGATAGATAGATAGTTAGATAGATAGATAATGAATGAATAAATGCAAATAGCTACTCTACATAGTGGGACAAAACAGTCACAGATCATAATTGATAATGGCTTAAAATTCAGATTGTATAAAACAGCTTGAAAACTAAATGGTACAAAGACACGTCATTCAAAAATGGACAAGGAGGCTGGCAGCATGGCTCAGTGGGTAGAAGTGTTTGCTGCAAGCTTTATGACCTCAGTTGACCTGAATTCAGTCCCAGATTCTACAAGTGTCATGAGAGAACTAACCCTTGAGACTTACCCAGGGGTCTTCATGAGTGCTTTATGAGACATGCAAATGTCCTTAGTAATATAGGCACACACAAAGATGCACACACATATGTAAGAATATGTATAGCACATGAAAAAATAGACAAAGGACTTGATATAAATTCAAATTCTCCAACAAGACAACATTCAAGTGGTGCATAGAAAAAAAACCAGAAGCGTCCTAGGTTTCTGGTATAAATGTAAGATGGCATGGCTTGTGGAGGACAGGACGGTGACTGTTCAAAAACTTGCAAGTAGGATTAATATGGATCTAGAATATTACTTCTAAGTTAATATACTGAAGTTATTAGTTTATATTTTTTTGGATTATTTAGCTTTTAAAATTTTGTTTATTGAAAACAGATTTTTTCCTCATACAATACATCTTGATTATAGTTTCTGCCCCCTTTATTCCTCTTCATTCCCCTCCCCTCCCATTTCCTCCTCTCCAGATCTATTCCTTTTCTGTCTCTCATTTAAAAAGAACAAGCTTCTAAAAGAGAACAACCAAACATGACAAAATAAAATGTAAGATACAATCAAACCCATCTCATTGAATCTGGACAAAGAAACCCAACAGAGGGAAAATAGCCCCAACAGTAGGCACACGAAACAGAGACCCACTCATACACTCAGGAATCCCATAAAAACACTAAGCTGAAAGCTTTAATACATACACAGTAGACCTGGTGCAAACCTGTGTAGGCTCTGTTCTTGCTGCTTTAGTCTTTGTATGTTTACATGAGCCTTGCTCAGTTGATTCAGAGGGCCCTGTCCTCTTGCTGTCCTCTTTCCCCTCTGGCTGTTACATTCTTCTGGCCTCCTCTTCCATGGGGTTCTCTCAGCTTCGAGGGGGAGGGATGTGATGGAGACATCCCTTTAGGCTGTGTTTTCCAAGGGCCCTGCTTAATGTCTGGCTGTGGCTATCTCTGTTTGCTCTCATCTGCTGCAGAAGGAAGCCTTTCTGATGATGGCTGAATAAAGCACCGATCTCAAAGAAGAGCAGTACAACATAAGGAGTCATTTTGTTGTCACATCTTTTTAGA
Source organism: Rhabdomys pumilio (assembly GCA_030674055.1). Lineage (NCBI taxonomy): Eukaryota > Metazoa > Chordata > Mammalia > Rodentia > Muridae > Rhabdomys > Rhabdomys pumilio. The sequence goes on from JANHMN010000027.1 coordinate 2,589,512, forward strand.
CTAGCAGTATTTGGTTTTATCCTAGGTCTCTAGCCTACCTAGTCTCTGGTTCTTGGTCACCCAACCAGTGTCAGGTATGGGTTCTTTCTTGAGGAGTGGGCCTTAAGTCTAGTCAGATATTGGTTGGCTAGTCCCACACGTTCTTTGTCACTGTTGCTCTGGCATATCTTGTCATCAGGACAGATTGTAGGTCAAAGGTTTTATGGCTGGGCTTGTATTTATGATTCTATTTTGGTAGCCTGTAGAGTATCTCTATGTGCTAAAGAGACTAGAATGTATGGGTGAAAGTTTCACATAGGCTCCAGCTAAACTTTTCCATATTTAATAAGTTTTGTGTGTGTTGTCCTCAGCAATGGTACTCACAAAGTCAGTTTGCAGAGAGAAACCCATTATCTTAGCAACAGCCTGGGTTGTTTGGGGATTTCTATGGGACCTCCTTGGGCAACAACTCAATTGGATGTAACCCAATTCTAATTGGTACTGGAAGACTTCTTTGGTGGCAACAAATAACCAACTGGGAGTCTGTTGTCCTCATTATTAGGAGATCTTATTAGTAATGTCTTCATATATTTTGGGGATTTTCCACAGCACTAGGTTTTCCATGCCATCCTTCAAATGCTCCTGATTTCTAGTTGTCTTTGCCTAAAGTCCCTCTCTCAACACTGCCCCCATCCACTGCTGATCTGATCTCTGATTTGTGTTCTGCCCCATCCCAAGTCCACTCATAATCCATTCTATTTCTACCTCCCAGAGAGAACTATGTGCCTCCATCCACAGTTTCTTTCTCTATACCTAACAGCCAAGTTTCGTGTAATGCATTCCCCTGTGGAAGCACGTCTAGGCCGTCTCCAGTTTTCTGCCAGTGTGAACAGAGCACAGGGAATATGGTTGAGCACGTGTCCTTGTGGTGGGATGAACATTCTTTTTCCTTATGATTCTCCCGATTTCCTCAGTGTCTGTTGTTATGTACTCCTTCTCATTTCTGATTTTTAAAGTATGGGTAATCCCACTCTGTCTTTTCGTTAATTTTGATAAGGGTTTGTCTATCTTGTTTGTTTTCACAGAGAACCAGCTTTTACAAATTCAACATCTGATAGAGGACCAATATTCAAAATATATAAAGAACTCAGTAAACTAGATTTCAAAAAACAAAATAATCTAATAAAAGATGGAATACAGCTCTAAACAGAAAATTCTCAATAAAGGAAACTCCAATGGCCAAGGAACACTTAAAGAACATTCAGCTTCCTTAGCCATCAGGGAAATATAAATCAAAACAACTAACTTTGAGAGTCCATCTTATACCTGTCAGACTGTTGAAGATCAGTAACACAAATGACAGCTCATGCTGGTGACTGTGTGGAGCAAAGGGAACACTCCGCCACTGCTGGTGGGAGTGCAAACTTGTACAGACACTATGGAAATTGGTGTGGTAACTCCTCAGAAAGACAAGAATTGATCTATCTCAAGATTCAGCTGTACAACTCTTTTTTTTCTTTTTTTTTCTTTTTTTTTCTTTTTTTAAACAGGAATAGGTTTATTTCAGCTTGCACTTCTCTGGTCACATTTGATGACTATGGGATGCCAGGGCAAGAACTCAGTGTAGGAACATGGAGGTAGGAACTGAAGCAAAGGCCAGGAAAAATGTTATTTACTGGTTTGATCCCACTAAATGGCATCATTTGTTTCCTAATAAACACCAGGACAATCTTTCTAGGTGAAGTACACCCCACAACTGGGCAATTCCATATCAATTTTTATAAAAAAAATGCCACAAAGGCTTGCCTACAAGTCCATCAGATGAAGGTATTTTCTCAATTGAGTGTCCTTTCTCTCAGGTAACTTTAGCTTGAGACAAATTGACAAAAATCTTCTTTGGGTCTGTGGGTTGTATTAAGGGTATTCTGTACTTATGGATAATACCCACTTATTAGTGAGTGTGTACCACATACCATGCATGCCCCTTTCGGTTTGGGTTACCTTACTCAGAATATTTTTTTTTCTTTTCTTTTCTTTTTTTCTATTTTATTTACATTTCAGATGCCATCCCCTTTCCCCATTTCCTTCCCAGCTGTACAACTCTTAACTCTTTGACTTTTTCTTTTTATTCTAGAGCGCTCATATGTTTTATTAAATTACTTTCATTTTGCCCAATAAGGTATGTATATTCATTTTCATTGAATTCTATAAAGTCTTTAATTTCTTTCTTTATTTCTGTCTAGGCCTGAATTTCATTCAGTGGAGAGTTGTTCAGTGTCTATGAGTTTGTAAGCTTTCTGTTGTTGCTTTTGTTGTTGATGGCTAGTTTTAATAGTCTGATAGGATGTAAGAAGTTATTTCAATTTTCTTGTTTCTGTTGAGACTTGTTTTGTGTCCAAGTATGTGGTCAATTTTGGAGAATGTTTTATAAGGTGCAGAGAATGAGGTGGATCCTTTTGTATTAGGGTAAAACGTTCTATAAACAATTGTTAGGTCCATTTGTCCTGGGATCTAGGATGCCATCCAATTCTCTAAGGAAGGCAGCATGGAAGAGGTATGGAATTGGTGATTGCATGGGCAAGAGCTGCTTACTTTTGGCAATTTAACTCTTTCTCTAACTCTTTGCTATTCTATGTCCAAAAGCCAGTGGCTTCTGGCAATTTAACTCCTGTTGATGGCAGCAGGGAATTAAGGAAAAGGCTTAGTAACCTGGACTCTTTTCTCTAAAGCTCAAGAGTCTCTGGCTGGCTAGGTGAGAGGGGTTCAGGGTTCATTAATTCTTTGTGAGCCAGAGGGAAAAAACGAAATGGAAGAAAGGAAGAAAGACAAAGTTGCACATGCACACATGTGTGCACTCTCTCTCTCTGTCTCTCTCTGTCTCTCTCTGTCCCTCTCTCTGTCCCTTTCTGTCTGTCTGTCTCTCTCTCTCGCCATGCCCAACTACCTTTTTCATCAATTCCAAAAATGCATGTGCACACTTACATACATACACACATGTTTATATTTTCATATGTATGTGTCCACATACATATAGACAGACAGGCATATATACATGTATACATTTGGTGGATGGAACACAGTTCCAAAGGGCACATTTTATTTCTTCTCTCTGGCAATTTATACCATCTTAGACAACAGTTCTTTATGAAACTACCTCATAGATAAATGTACACAAAGGAAAAGTTACAGAAGAATATCAATTTAAGTTCAAAGTAGTGTTTCATTCTGTAAGTTCATTGTAAGTTCAAAGCAACAGTTTCACATGGCCATGGTTTATCATAGGGCGAACCTGTGGCCTCATCCTAGAACATGACCTAGAATGAATGCTCATCTCCCCTGCCTTGTGGGAGTCCCTAAGCTCTGAGGGGAGAGAGGTCCAATGGAGGCCTCCAGTTTAGATGCTCCACATAGTATCTTCCGTTATTCTCTGTTGCACCCTTCCCACTTCCGTAGATCTCTTTCCTCCTCACTAGTTCCTCTTTAACTCATTCCTTGGTTTCATCTCTTCTTTCTTTATTTCTCCCTTTCTTGTCTGATTCTTGCTGTGAGGTAAGGCCTAAAGGTGCAGGCCCATGATCTAACATTTAATTTTATATTTTCTTCTTTTTGTCTGTTGAGAAATAGTCTTATACAACCAAGCGGACCTTGAACTTGTTATGCAGATGGCATCATATATTGCTTTACTTCACTCTCATGTGATACAGATTTGTATCTCTTGCTTAAAATTGCTACATTTCATAAAATAGTATTTTCATCTCTGGCATGTGAGTACAATACTTACAAAGGACATAACCACTATATTTACAACTTCACATTATACTTTGAGTGACAGAATAACCAATATAGCTTTAAAAAAGGAAAAATTCTCATTCTGATATGGTAGGTTCCTATCATGTAATAAATAAAGCTATTGCTAAGATAATGCCTTTATGTCTTTCTTTAAAAATAACATTTTAGAGTGAATTGGACAAGATTAGTTTTCTATATGATGAGAACTCCCTACATCATCAGAAAAATTTCCATTCCCGTTGGTGTGTAATTGTCTTGTCATATTCAAAGTCTGAATAGCACTATTTATAGCTGGCAGGGAACAAAACTCTGCCTAAGATTGTCATCTTAAAATATAAAATTGCCCTGTCAGAATGTAAAAGAGGAGGCCAGCCTTGTTTATCTGTGTAACTTACAAGTTTGTTTGTTCTTTTGTCAGTAGACATTTTGGCCACTTAAATGCTAGAAGAGATGAATTGCCACCTCAAATGTACCACCGACTGTTACAACCAGAAGAAAAGTCACTTGGTCAGAGCCTGCACATCCATCCTAATCTGTGGTAGGAGGGTCATGGAGGTCTTGGTTGTCTTTAACTTTCAGTTTAAGGAGCGTTAGAGTTACTTGAGAAGGGAGTCTCAAATGAGGTTCTGCTCAGATCAAACTGGTTTGTTGTTAATTAATAAAGGAGGGCCCAGCCCAATGTGGATGACACCATTCCTTGGTCCAGCAGTCCTGGGATATAGAAAAATTCTAGCTGAAGATAAGCCAGTCTTGAGCAAGCTTACACTCAACAGTTCCTTGAGTTCATGCTGTTCTTGACTCTAACTGAGTTCCTTGGTCAAAGGCAATGTTAATTGACTCTTTAATGTTAATTTAATTTAATGTTAATTCCACTTTAAGCCTTTGTTTCTTCTTGTAATGATGATTCTCCTGCAGTGATAGCAATTTTTATTTATCACCTTAAATGCTTCATTATCTTGAAAGTAAATAGACTCATTTATTTAGATAGAACTCTGTATCTTTGCCACTAGTATCTGCTCATAGATAAATACTCTCATGGCTTTGCTCACTGGTGGTTGATGTGTGTGTGTGTGTGTGTGTGTGTGTGTGTGTGTGTGTCTGTATGTGTGCATACGTGTGTGTATGTTAGTGTATCTTGAGAATTTTTAAATTGAAGGTGGATATCAAAGAGTTCACTGTGGGTGTGTAAGTGGAATGTCCTATTATCAAAGAGTTCACTGTGGGTGTGTAAGTGGAATGTCCTATTATTTCTTGCCTCCTCCCTCTTATTGCTCAGGGGCTGAGCAGTGTGTTTTAACTTGGCAAGTTTCATGGCAATATTTTCAGCATGGAGGGCTGAACGTGTCAGAAATTTCTCAGAAATGATGAGCTACAATCCACCTACTATTGAGGCTGGAACTGCAGGTGGAACTCCTTATTTGTCATATATTGTGAATATTGCCTTCAAAAATTCAAGCTTAGTGCTCACTTTATATGAAGCCATTACAAAGGTTAATGGAGGTGGGAGTCTACAGGTATAAAAAACCCTTACAAATCCCATATGTTAGGAATTGCCACCTGTGACACCAATGAAGCTAACTCTTTGTGATATTTTCAGAAAAATACCTGTAAGAGTTCTGTTGATAGGCAACAAACATGTAAAAAGTGAGTAAAAGTAGATTACAATTGAGCCTTGCTGATGTAAATTCTAATTTCTGTTGCTGAGTCCAGTTTTGATATGGTTTCCTGTCCCTGGAACAGAGCCAGCAGGGCATGGGCTTCCACAGATGATGATGATTGCTGTGGAAATAAGACTTGCTTGTATAATAGTGTACATATTTTCATGTTACTCCTTTGAGAAATCTCCTCTTTGCCAAGGTTAATGGCTCCATGATAATCAGAGAGAGCATGAGTTCAGGAGCTGGAGGTGTGTCTCCATCTTAGCAAAATGGTAGAATTCTGTGACCTTCAGGCAGCCTTTAAGGCTGTGGGAAAGAACTCTGAGAACATGAGTTGAAAAATATACATTTTCTCAACTATACAAAATATAAGGATACAATGTGAAGGAGCTTCATGGACCCAAAAGAACAAAGGCAGCTGCACTATGAGCCAACTTGACAGAAAGATACTAAGGAAGGAGATAAAGAGATTTAGGGAGTCATGATCACAGGGCAAGATCCCACCCAGCTAAGTTGTTTTGTTTGTGCTTACAAAGGCAGGTATAGTCCTGAGTTCAGTGTCAGCCTGGGACAGAGGGAGTTTAGGTCCAGGCCCAGGTGTGGTAGGAATGGTAACTTCAGGGATAGATCCTACCCAGCTATCTTATTGTCTGTGCTTGTGCTTGCTATCTCTTTCTAAGAATTAAAAAACTAGGATCGTGAAATGCTGATTCATGGGATAATCAAAAGAGAATATGGGGTAATGACTGAATTGATATTTAAATAAAAACTGGGCTTTTGATCTACAGGAGATGAACTATCCAGAGTGTTTTTAGAATAGCAAGAAATAGCTAACTCAAGCAGAACATAGCTTGGACTTACGATGTGACTTTGAGTCATCTGTTTCACTGCTCCCAGACACCCCTTCTCTCAGAATCCTTCTCCAAGGCAAGACTAGTCCTTGGGATTCCATTTAAACTTTGTTTTTTTTTAATCTATCTTGCATGTGACTTAGAGCAGTGTCTCAGAGTCTCAGTCTTAATGTATTACCTGTTCTTGAGTGTATATTGAAAAGAAAAAATCACGTATTCTTAACCACCACTGTGATGGTTTCTTCTCTAGTGATTGGCTATAAAGTGGATGAGAGTGGGGGCCAAAAGAAAATGAATGAAAGCTAAAATGAATGGAAGAGGAACTAGGTATATGGTTCTGTCTGTAAAGTGTTTGCAGCCTGAACATGTGGCTCTACGACCAGATCCCAAGAACCTACATAAAAATCTGTGTGGAGTTGTGTGCATTTGTAATTCTAGTTCTGGGGACAAAGAGACAGGAGGTTTCCTGGAACTCACTGATCTAGTCAAATTGATGAGCCTCAGGTTCAGCAAGAGACCCTGCTTCCAAACCTAATGCGGAAAAGTAATAGAGGAAGACACCCAACATCACTTCTGGCCTCCACATACAAGCATACAGATACTTGGACACGGACACACACACACACACACACACACACACACACACACACAATCACATGATCTTGTACACACATAACATGAAGACATGAACCATTCTGGTTTTTTCTATTTCATGTTAAAACTTTTTAAAGCAATAATATATGTGTGTTACTTATAATAGTGTCATAGGGTCTGTTTCTTAAAGTCCAATGAATCTCTGAATGGAAATTATAATGGAAAAAGAAATATCTACCTTTAGCTATCATCATGATGATTTCTGCCATAGCATCTTAACCTTAAAGTTGAGAAAATGTGATAGGGAGCTAAAAAAAATTAGTGCAAGGTCAAATGAGTGGAGAAGATGAATTAATGATGGCAACATAAATATATAGCAATATTTTAAGTAACAAATCAATGATGTGTATGTAATTACTTCCTATGTTTACATTGCTGCAGTTGCCTTGATCTGTGTCTATCTTTAGAGGGGTATAGATATTTTCACCCTAAAGTTCTGAGATATTACGATTCAGTCACTCTATATAGTGGCTTCTATAGTTACCTCCATGCAAATATACATTTTGGGGGAACAAAATTGGTTAGTATACTGGGGTCTGGGAAGATTGCTCAGTGGTTTAAAGCACTAGCTGTTCTTCCTGGTGTCTCAAGCTCAGTTCCCACCATCCATATTGGATAGCTTACAACTGTAACTCCAGCTCCAGGACATACAACATTCTCTTCTGGCTTTCTCAGGTCCTCACACTACTGTGTGCATAGAGTCACATAGACAGATACATATAAATATATATATGAAAATAAACTCAGAGATACTTAGCACGCATGTAATGAGTTGTAAATTATGTCCTTTAAAATGCTTTCATATCTTTAACCAAACAGATATTTGTGATACATTAAAACATGCCTAAGATTATTATTTCTCTGGTTGTTAATTACTATAATTATTCTTTCTTAATATTGCATGTGACAATGATCCATTTAATCTGGTCATTGAACTGTCAACTCTATAGATTTTCCTTAAAGTAAAAGTATGCATGGATAGCAGTATGACATAAATAACTGTGGCGTGTGAGTGTGTGTGTGTGTGTGTGTGTGTGTGTGTTTAAATGCCATTGTATTTTCTTTTAACAATTAAGAAGAATATGACTTTGGATTTTTTCAGTGTCTCTTTGTTAAGATATTTCAGTCATAGTGGTCAAGTCCTCTACCATGTTTACTCACTGCAAAAGGAGATATCTACACTCTGTGGATAAGAGTGCTTGTTGTACAAGCGTAATGACAGGAGCTTAATTTCCAGCAGGTGTATAAAACTCCAAGCATGGTTGCATATGGCTGTAACCCCAGCTGTCGATGGTGTAGAGACAGGTGGATCTCTGGGGTGATGGCTTCCAGAGTAGTTCCATACTTGGTAAGATACTCTGTCTTAAGGGAATACAGTGGAGAGAGATAGAACAGAATACCAGATGTTCTCTTCTGGGCTCCATGTGTGCAAGGTATATATATCACATACCTATACTGTATTCTCTGTCTTATTGTCTGTCTGTCTGTCTGTCTGTCTGTCTGTCTGTCTCTCTCTCACACACACACACACACACACACACACACACACACCCCACCCCACATACCACATCATATATAACACATCATATACCCACAAAAGGAGACTATAGGAGAATGATGGGCCAGACAGTTTTACTATGTAATGAATACACATCTGTTATCTATAATATAATAAAAATAAGTTTGTAATGCAGAATGTTTTCCCCAGGTCACTGATGTAAGAAACAGTATTGCCTTTTTCTCCCATGATATGTTTTTTTCCCCTTTCTATTATATCTTTTGGGTAGAAAATGGCAGTGACTTTATTTGCAGTTATAATAATTTGTGGTCATCTTAAAAGAATTTCAAATCTAAAAATAATTGTTTTTTTGAACTAGAGATAAAAAGTGACCTCTTCATTTTCACAGAAGATGCATGCAATGCCTGTGTAATTCTATCTCAACCCTGGTAGCATTTGGAGCATTTTTATGAAGGGCCCAGAAAATAATCATTTCCCTTGAGTGTGATTGACATTTTGCAGTGAGCTGATGTCTCTAAAGTGTTGTTCTCCATTAATAATTTACACTTAAACAGAAATTCCTGGCCAATGATTTTGATTTTTATGTACTTTGACAACAAATTAACCTTATGTGGAATAATATTTCATATGGAACAAATTCACATTTTTTTCAGAGTCACAATTGGTTTCCATTTAAGGCCTATTTAAACTAAAGCTTCTGTGGATGGGACTGTAGTTAAATGACTTGGTGGTTAAGAGTACATGGTGCGTGTTTAGAGGACTGGAATTTGTTTCTCAGAACCCCTGTAAGGAAGCTCATAACTTTCTCTAACTCCAGCTCTGGGAGTTCCGCAATCTCTTCTTGATTCTGAGAGTACCTGCATTCACAAACACATACCCCCATATAGACACACATAATTGAAAATAAGACATATCTTCCACAGACAAAATTCCTGAGAAATATCAAGTGCTTCACCCAAGATAACATAGGCACTTAGTGGCCTTGGGAATGTGGCTACAATTTTAACTATGCTTATTTAATCCAATGAATCCCCTGTGTGAATCAGCTCAATCATAGAGCTCAATGATGTCAGCACTGGAAAATTTAGGCTACTCAATCAATTTTTCTCCTTATCTCTTGTAAGTTTTTCCTCTTGTGGTTTCAATGTAAAATTGTTCTAAAACATATGTGTTTCAGGCCAGATTCCCAACAGGTGACTAATAATAGGTGCCTGGACCATAAGAACAGTATATTCACCAAAGAACTGTGTCTATAGCTTAATGAAGTATCAGGGTTTGTTTTGTTTGTTTGTTTGTTTAATTTTATTTTTGAGACAGTGCCTAATATAATATTCTACTAAGCTGCCCTATAATTCGCCATGTAGCTAAGACTGACCCTTAGTCCTTGATTCTCCTGCCTCTGCCAATAGCTGCCAAGTTCTGGGATTGCAGGCATGCTCCACCACATCTGTATTGAAGTGCAGATCTTTCCCCTAACTCTTTATGTTCACTGTAATGTGGGGAGTTTCCTACACTGCACACTTTGCTGCTGTCATGTTCATCCTCCTTACAAATCCAGTGTAATGCCACTCACTGGTACCAGACTGAATCCTCTGAGACTGTGAGCACAAATACATCATTCCTCTTTCATGTTGACTTCCTCATATAGTTTGCTATAGTACCAAGTATTACATTGTACTTGATGCTGTATAGGTCTCTCTCTCTCTCTCTCTCTCTCTCTCTCTCTCTCTCTCTCTCTTTGTGTGTGTGTGTGTGTGTGTGTGTGTGCATGTGCTAAAAATACCTTGCCAACACATTTTCTCCATTTATATTCTATAATGGAAAAATGGGGCATCCTAAAGATGTGCTTACTTATTAAGATGAGTGTGTCAGACCATTGTTTGCTTAGTATCAGAGAGCAGGTGTGTGTAGGGAAGGCAGAGAAATGGGGGTATAAAATCTCTGAATAGAGCAATGTGCCCTATGAAAACATTTCAGCCAGAAAATAGAGGAGTAACCATCAGGCTCTGGTGGTCTCTGGACATTGCTACTATTTTAAAAGGTTGTAGAGATGTTGGGCTCTGGCACTTAGCTGGGAGTAGTAGGGCCCTTATGGTGGATTTTTTTTGATTCCTTCAACTTGATCCCTTCCTGTTTTCTTGCTCTGTTTCATCTTTAGTAGGAAATGAAAAACAACCTCTGTCATACCCTTTTGCAACCATGATGGCCCAAATGCGTGGAACCAAGCAACCATAGGCCGAATCCTTTAAAACATTGAACCTAAGTTAATCTTTCCTTCCTTAATTTATTCAATGTTAAAACAAACAAATTAACAAAACAAAACAGAACAAAACAAAGTAATAAAAACGAGCCACTGCATAAGTATGCTGCCTGCTCTTGGTTCATTCCCTCAGAGGTGCATGCTATAAGAATGGGGTCTTTGAGATGGGTCAGTGAGTAAATATTCTTACCACCAAACCTGATGACCTGAGTTTAATCCACTGTGATTTCAGGATACACCTTGAATAGTAAAGAAAGAGAACTGACTCCTACTGATTGTCCTTTGGTATTTGTATCACAACTAGAGTGTTGCAGAAAGAGACCTTAAAAGCAAATGGTTGGAAGTAGAATCCTTTACCCTCTTAGAAAATAGAATTTTTTTTCTCTCTTAGAATACAATTTTAAAAGGTCTCACCTGATTCCACCTCATAGTAGCTACTAGGGTATTCTGGGGAGACAAATTCAAGGTTGGTAGCTGAGATGGTAGGATTCTGTGGAATGTAAAGATTTTTGCCACTTATATATTATTTTTGATCCTGCATGGATGAGTTTCTTTTTTATTGAAAAAAAAAACAAAACCAGAAATAGGTAAGGATGTAGAGTGACTTTGTAAGGAGAGAGCATTTGCCAGGTATTTGCACTACTCTACTATCATGAAAGGTGTCCAGATTGAATTCTGATACACACACACACACACACACACACACACACACACA
>JANHMN010000027.1:2600946-2618611 GCA_030674055.1 Rhabdomys pumilio
AGAGAGACAGAGAGACAGAGACAGAGAGACAGAGACAGAGAGACAGAGCAAGAAAAGAGAGAGAGGAGAGAGGAGAGAGAAGGGAGAGAGAGACAGAGATACAGAGAGAGAGAGAGAGAGAGAGAGAGAGGAGAGTGGGGAATTTTGTGCAAGCCCATGCAACCAACCACCTTGCTCAGGAATTCTTGCAAACCAGTGGGCATTTAGTTCAGCTTGATCATGTGAACAGTACTACATCCATTCCTCTCTTAGAGGCATACAAAGTATTGATGGCAAGAGAAATACAGAGTAAAGTCCATTTTACTTAATTCCCATAAAAGAGTTGGGCAACACTCACATAAAGCAATTTATTAATAGGTCCAAATTGAGAATACATTTAAAATTCCAATCCTAATGATATTTTTTTCTAGAAGACATTGATTTTTGTTACAGTGTACTGCTTCTGGAAGTAAGAGGGAAACAGAATTATGATTCAAATTACTAACATAATGAAAAATCATTTGTATTTGTTTTTATTACTCAGACTGACACCTGGTGAATAAGATAACCACTTATTATTTAGAAGAACGCTGCAGGGATAGGGAAGGCAGAAATCACCATTAACCATCTGTCAAGTGCTTAAAATTATAAAGGCTTGGGGGTGAAATTTAATATTACTTATGATGCAGGACCTAGTTTGGTCAGGAAAAACAGTAGATTTTCTTTTAACATGGAGAAGAACAGTGAATTTCTCATTAAGAGGGCTTTGGGATATGTTACAGATAGAGGCAGTTCAAAAATGTTGACAAGAGAGGTTGGTGAAAGGGAACACTTGAGACCTGTCAAAGCTAGCAGGTTCTGAGCTTGACATACCAGGATTGGAGGGAGGTGAAGTGTCTTCAGTTAATGTGTTGTCTTTTATTCTTTGTATTTTTTAGCTGGGCTTCATACAGAATGAAATTAGAAATTCTGCATGCATCCTGCCACAGTCTGATGGGCTTGCCCTGAATGTGTTCTGAGTATTACACTGGAAACGTTATCACTGACTTCTATTCTTTATTATAAATGCACTAGATACACACACACACACACACACACACACACACACACACACACACATATATATATATATGGCCTTAGGAAGTTAACCCGAGACTCTAAATCCCCCTTTTCCTGGCAAATGCCTTTGGAAAATGTATTCATCAAAGTTTTCTGACAGATGGTCTAGGACTCATGGAGATCAGTGCTTAGGGCAGGATGGTGAAGGACCATTTTATATATATATATATATATGTAATATTCAAGTACATGATTATGAGATCTGGAGGCACTCAGAGACTACTCTCAGGGATGAAATCTGGGTTCTTATGTCCACCCCAACAGCCCAGGGAGTGAAAATTGGAGCCATGAATAAGTGGAGGTCTTGGTAGTAACATCATCCACCAGGTTCTGAATAGGGAGAGAGCTTTGGGAGAGTTACCTAGAAGTTAGTGTCTTAGCTTCTACTAATCTTTTGTACTTTGTCATGGCAGCTGAAGTTACTTGTATCCAAGAGGGATACAAGTCTGCATGATGATGTCATCTTAAATCCTGGCAGGAAAATAAGCTTCTAGTGCTGATGTGGAAGTGATGAGCTCAGTGGGTAATACTGGACAGAATTACAGATATGGACAGTACAGCCTCCTACCAGACACCACGTGAAGCAATGTGCATGCAGTGTTGGGGCACAAGGAAGGGTAGCAGAAGTTCTTCTTTTCTCCATTTGTGTCAAGAGAGTTTTTATTTTGAAGTTTGTAAATTCTACAAAGGGTTCTATTGAGAAGAGCTAGACCTGCAGGGTGAAAGTCATTTTAGTTGTAATAATTTGTCCTTTCCACTCATCCAATTCTCTCCAACGCAAATAAAACAGGTTTCTTCTACAAAGCCCAAAGAAAGAATGCATACATGTGCTTCTGAGGAAACAGAATCAGCTGCTAAGGCCAGCTTGGCAGGGAACATCAAACATGCAAGCACTTGAATGAAGGTTAGAGATGGCTCATCCTTGATGATTTTAGTACCAGGTTGATTGGCAGTTGGTAAAGCTGGCCTGGTCAGAATTGGCTTAGTCTTACAGCAAATGTCGGTTTGGAGGGGAAAGTTGCCAGGTACCATTGTTTATATGAGATATATAAGCACCAAAAGCCTTTAGCAGACTTTAGTCATAAAGAATGATTCTTCATTTAAGTCCTGTCTAAGATGCAAATAGGAGCTTTACAGTGAGTGACTCCCTGTGACATTCTCAGAATGAAACACTCAAGTTCCTTCTACGTTGGAGTCAATGATTTTGTACTGAGTGCTAAAGATTATGGAAGAGACAGCCATTGTGTTAATACAGTTTAGTGGAAGTCATGTACAGTTTTAATTTAGACTATCTTTCTTGTATTTTTACCATTTTTTCTTGGAAAATCGAGACACTGATATTTCAAGTTTAAAGTTATATTTGTACCAGAACACTTATTAAGTCAGAAGGTGTGGTGTTAAAAATGATACTATCATTTAATTAAAATATTTGGATTTGTTATTTGACAACATATGACAGATCCAAGTGAAATTAATTATATGGGCAATGAGTAGTCATAGCTGGGTATGAATTCTGTCCTCCTGTGTGCTGAACAGGATCAGATGGCACCAAGAACCTCTGTTGTGTCGTAAAGGAAAGGATGTAAGTTGACCTAAGTGGAAAGCAAATGGTTGCAGAATGCTTAACAATGTACATTGTTTACGATTTGGGAATTTGTTAACAGAATTGTAATGATATTTAAGTGTGATTGTAAGGGTTATAGTAACACCTCATTTACATAATTTCTAATATTTGAATAAACTATTTGTTCAGAAGCTGGCTTATGCTATTTTATGTTTCATTAATTAGCATGTCATATAGTTTACTGTGATTTTTGTTACTCTAGCTATTTTGGGATGTTTAGAGATACAGCTATAATATTTACATATATTTATAAACAAAATTTTTGAAAATTATTATTTTAGTGTGTGTGTGTTTATGTGTGTCCTGATGCCAGAAAGAAGTGTTGGTTCCCTTGGAAAGGTTATTATAGTTATCTGTGAGCCCCTTGATATGGGTACTGGGATCTGAACTCTGGTCCTCTTATGGAAAAAAGTGCACTTTTCCCATGAGACATCTCTCGAGTACCAAGTGTAAAATTTAAAATAACATCTCTGCTACACAGGAGAGAAAAATCATGTGATATACTTTCATAACTTGAGGAATGCTATAAATCATGACAGCCAACGGAATGATTTGATTCCTGGATTAATGCTTTTTAAAAATTAATTGTACAATGGTAAAGCTACTGTGGAAAATGGTTTGCAATTTTAATCATAAATGTCTATATTGTGGGGTAACGAGGTGGTTCACCATATGGCTGTACAGTTGCGTGAGTAGGGGATTATGTCCCCAGAACCCACATAAATGCCTGGTGAGTGTGGCGGCCAAACACTCAGGAGGCAGAAGCCAGTCATTGCCAAAGCTGGCTAGCTGAACTGACCAAACCAGAGTGCTCAGGCTTCACTGAGATAACTTGCCTCAGTATGTAAAGTGGAGAGTGACCAAGGAAGACACTCATAATAAACATCTGGCCTCTGTGTGTTCGTACGTATACACACACACACACACACACACACACACACACACACACACTCATACACATGTAAAATTTGTATTGTAATAGTAACTGAGCATATTAAGATGGTAACTGTAAAAATCTGTTCACGTTGAGTTTTTGAGGACAGTCTCTCTCTAGGAGCTTTTCCTGGCTTCCCAGTGCATTGTATTTCTTCCTAATCATTGATGGGAGAACTGAGTCAAGGAATAAGTTTGACAAACATGGCAGTATATGTGCCCCCCCTCTGTGTGTGTGTGTGTGTGTGTGTGTGTGTGTGTGTGTGTCTGTCTGTCTGTCTGTCTGTCTGTCTGTCTGTCTGTAAGAAGGTTCCATCATTCCCAGCCAGAGCAGCCTCATCAGAAGACTTAAGAAGCTAGGCACAAACACTCATTCTAGCTTGTGGTGGTAGACTTTGGTGGTAGAAGCAGGAGGATCAGAAACTTGACCTTATATTCGACTGCCTAATAAGTTTAAGGCTTGTATTAGTTTAGGTTTTACTGCTCTGATAAAAACATCAAAACCAAATGCAATTTGAAGATGAAAGGGCTTACTTTATCTTACACTTCCAAGTAACACTTCATCTCCCAAGGAAGTCAAAGAAGGAGTTCAAGCAGGAAAGGAACCTGGAGCCAGGGGGTCATGCAGAGGCCACGAAGGACGTGCTGTTGGCTGGCTTGCATAATATGGATGTCTTAGCTGGCTTTCTTATAACACCCTGGATTACCTATCTAGAGGTGGCACCGCCTTTTTTAGGATGGGTCTTCTACTTCAATCTTATTCAAGACAGTGCCCTGCAGATTTGTCTACAGAGATATTTTCTTAATTGTGATTTCTTCGAAGAATTCTAGCTAGTCACAATTCACAAAATTAAGCAGCTCAGGACTAGCTGGAGCTGTAACATTCTGACTCAAAATAGTATGTTATTTAATATGTCTCTTTGTATAATTGCAGAAAATGACATTTTAAGGACTGACTCTCTCTCAGTGTGCCTGTCTGTCTCTGTCTCTCTGTCTCTCTGTCTCTCTGTCTGTCTCTCTGTCTGTCTGTCTCTCTCTCTCTCTCTCTCTCTCTCTCTCTTTCTCTCTCTCTCTCTGTCTCTCTCTCTCTCCATGTGTGTGTTTGCATATGTGGGCCTGTTAACTGAAATATATTTAGTCCAGAAGAAAAATCTTCCCTAGCTGCCCCAGCCTGGATTGACAAGATGTAGGAAATTGATATTTTGATGGATACAGGGTGACCAGTATTAGTGTATTAGTTTCCTGTTTCTGGGTCTTAGTCTTCTTAAGTTGCTACAACAAAGTACCACAGGCCAGATAGTTTACAAAAAAGAGATGTTTTTTTCTCACACTTTTAGAGATTTGAGTGTTCAAGGTTCAAGGTGCCTGGTGTCTAGATTTTGGGATGGCTGTATTCTCTCTGGGTCCTCACCAGATGGAAGGGTGAGAAGTTCTCTCAGATTTTTTTTTTAAATTCAGGTACTGTTCCCATCTAGTGGGTGTCATCCTTATGACAGAACTGCCTTCCAGAAGCCCCATCTTTCATTGTAAAAATTTAGGGGGATGAGCAAAGATTCTGACTGTGATGCTTGGTGCTGATTAAGTGCTTTATGTCGACAGAGCTTGAGGATAGCTTGCTGTACCTTTGACAGTTGAGGTCCATGCCTGTTGTCCTCTGTTAAGAATACCAAGGAGTAGATACCACCTATTTACTCGAGCCAAGGCACAGCTTTGAGTTCTCTAACTGTGAGAAACAGATTCAAGCAACAGTCTTTATAGTTATTCAATGCTTCTTAGTTAGGAAAGCAATTTGTAAAGCTGATGGATTCAGAAAGTCCCTGTATAGGAGGGAACTTAGGGACATGTGCAGGACACTGCTTCTCTTGTATACTTGGTCACAGAATTTTAGCCTCAAACCATCATGTCTAGTGGTTCAGAACTGCACTTGCACAGTGCCAGTGTCAATGGGTGACACCCAAATGGTGAGTCTGACCACAGGCCTCTAGTGGGCAATTAATCTCTTTTCTTGTCAAATGGCTCATATATCTGTGCAACTGATTTTTCATTAGCCAGACTCTTCTTGTAAAAATTACATATATTTATTTATTTGTTTATTTATTTATTTATTTATTTATTTATTTATTTATAAGAGAGAGAGAGAGAGAGAGAGAATGTGTCTGTGTGTGTGTGTGTGTGTGTGTGTGTGTTTGAGTGTACATGGGACTTGTGTGAGGTCAAAAAACCACTTGAAGGAGTAAGTTCTCTTCTTCTATCATGTGGATCCCCAGGATGCAAGTCAGGCCATCAGGTCTGGCATCAAGAGGCATCACCTACCCTCAAACTCTTCACATAGGAAGAAGCGTAAGCCACCCAGAACACACCCAACCAAGAATGTCTTAGACTCTACTTTCCAGTAAAGCAATTTAGTTCTTTTGCCTTTCCCCAAATTCAGCAAACCAACACTTTGCTGAAGGCCTTCCTATCCATAGGCATTCCAAGGCATGATGGTCACACTCTCCAGCCTTAACAGAACCAAAGGAAGAACTTCATTTATCATGGCAGCATTACCTAGCTTAATCCACTCAGTGTATGCCACAATCGTTTTATTTCATTAGCTCTGCTCCAGTGTGCCAGAGAGTCAAGCTTACCCCCCAGAAATCACCATGTATTAACTACAATTCCATGAGGCAGCAGAGCAGTTTAATTTGAAGACGAAATTCCAAATGCAGCTGGAGTTCAATTTAGAATTTTCATTTCTGTAAATGGAAACGCAAATCAGCAGAGCGTATCCCGAGTGGAGGCCTGTGCTCTTTCTCCTGTAAATTCCTTTGCTCTCCAAATATCTAAGCATTTTGAAAATAACTGATTTGTTGCTGGGTTTCAGAAGTCACTACTCTAGGGAAGCAGAGCTGGGATTGGTCCTCAGTACAGTTACTGGGCAGAAAGTGATGCTTACCTTTCCCTCCAGCCGTAAGCCTTGACTCACTTTTCTTTCTCCCCTGGTCTTTAGTTTTTGCCTGTTGGGATGAAAGAGATTTGACACTGATTTGACAGTACTATATTTTCACTGTGGAAATAATCAACATGCCTGCAGTAGCCTAGCATTTTATAGAGTGAAAAAACTGACTTCGCTCCCCTCCAGCACATAGTGGATCCATGCTAGCTTCAATCCCGTGCATTGGGCAGGATGGAGAAGAGCGACTGCCACCTGACTCAGTATGTTTTTCCACTCCCATTGTATCTCGATGCTGGACTTTGAGAAACCCAGGGACCTCCCATGGGCTGTGGTTTCTCTAGTGTGGGATATATGGAAAGAATGGGAGCACAGCAAAGAGTTGCATGTGATTTCCATTCTGTTCCAGTGTGTTGCATGACTTTTTCTGAGGAGACTGCACACATTTATTCAGCCTTGATAAATGGCTGGCCAAAGAAACAGTTCTATCCACAGCTAACTTGGCCAACCCATGATTTTTGGTGCTTATTTACAGCGCATGGGTGATTCATGTATCCCTGCCCAACCCAGCTTGGTTGATGACTCACAGAAGCTTTATGACTGATAGTCCCAACAGTTTATAGGCAGGTCCACTGAAAAGTCTCCTCTGTGTCACCTATTGTATGCTGCTGGTATGACCTCAAGAGGGAGTTTTATGGATCTTGTAAATTTCATTAATTTCCTGTCCTTTAAGTGTTATTAGTTTGCTGAGCACTGGGTAATCCTTTGTCCTTCTTCCAGGATGCAGTGCTTCAATTCAGAGGATGCAGCCACACAATACACTGATTACAGTGACCCAACACAGACCCACTTCTTGTATATTCTATCTTACAACTTGGTATAGGATGATGGACCCTCAAAAATGGACACACTGTAATCACTGGAACATGTGGCTATATTTCCTTCCTTCTTATTTTTATTAACTGAGTTTTAGGGCTCTCTAGGATCATGGAATTAATAGGAAACAACATACACACACACACACACACACACACACACACACACACAGAGAGAGAGAGAGAGAGAGAGAGAGAGAGAGAGAGAGAGAGAGGCTTATAATTTATTGTGGGAACCACCTTATGCAGCTATAGAGTGCCTAGGTCTCACTAGAAATGAGGAATGCTGGATGTATAATTCATACACAATACAAAGGCCTGGGAGCAAAGTGAGGGGCTTTCTGTGGTATAAAAGCATCCCTAAAGTTTCCTGTGTAGGAAATTGGATCTCTACTTTCATGGTATTCAGAAGTGGAGATTTTAAAAGCTGTTTGGAAAATCAACATTCCACCCTAAAGCTTGAATTAATCCTTAAAGTGAACTAGTGGTTTAAATAAAGTGACTCTAACATGTTGTCCCTGGGTTGTTCTGGCTCTTTGTAGAGAAAAATGGCCCTCACCATTTATTTCAAGAGCAAGCCCTCTCACAGGGGATGACTGATAGCACGAGTGCAAGCTGTTTGGATGGTAGTAGACAGAATATGAGAAACCTAGGTTGGTGATTTTTATGACAAGTCCCTCCTAGCAACAGACAGTGAGTTTCCTTTCCTTTCTTTCTTTATGATGTTTTGTCCACATCAGTATCATTTTCTCTGAGATACAGCCCACTTTCTCTCACGTGAGAATGACCTCTGTACAAAGGTTACACCACAAAGAAGAGGCTGGGGTGTCTACTCTTACCCTAATTACTCAACAATCCCACTATTTCTTATAGTCAGAGACAGAAACTCTGCCACTGCTCTATAAGAGGTGCAGACGCACCTTTAAACCAGTAGAACAAAAAAAAAAAAAAAAAAGAAAGAAAGAAAGAAAGAAAGAAGAGATCACTGGCTGTTACATCCTCAAGCCTCTTAGAGTCAGTGGTCTTCCCAGCTATGTGGGCGGATTCTTTACCAGAGAAGTCTGTAACACTTGCCGATAAATGCGTTGCTTGCATTATGCAGCTTTCCTCTATCTTTTATTCTCAACACAGAAAAGGAGCCCACCTGCTAGCCATGTCACTCACTTGGCAGAGCATTTATTCTTCCTGGTAAGCTATTGGCACAGGCCATGACGAAGGCCACGGCGTCATCTGGTACTTTTGGCAAGGTTTACTTTCAAGAAACCCTTCAAATTTTCACATCATTAAAATGTGCTTGACAGAAGACACAGACACTGCTGCGGCACCCTCCCCTCCTTTGCTTAATTCCCAAGAAATGAAATTGTTCTGCCTGAAGCCATCTTACCTTAAAATTGACATAACAAAGTTAATTGATTTAATGTAACACAATGATGATTGCGTAGGAAACTGAAGCATATTTTGACTAAAGACTGATCCCACATGGATTTAAATAGAACTTTTCTATTTGAAAAAAGGGTGGGGCCGACGAGCAGTTCTTCTTGTTAGGAGAGCATAGGCAGGACGAGGGTAGTTTAAGGTTCTTTTGTGTACCTTCTCTTTTAAATTGTGAGGTCAGATTGTTTTGAGGAAATGTTGGCACATCCACAATATGATTTGAATGTGAAAAGAAAAATATCCCCCAGAGGCTCATGTAGTTGATCAGGAGGTGCCCAGATGGTGGCGCTGTTTGAGAGCATTGTAGAACCCTCAGGGATGGAGCCTACTGGAGTAAGTGGGTCACTGGGAACAGATTGATCTTGAGGCTTTACAACCCGGATACACTTCCTGTTTGCTCTCTGCTTCCTGACAGCAGGTGCAGTGTGGTTGCTGCTTCCTGTTCTTGCTGCCATGCCTAGCTGTGATGGACTGTCTCCTCCAACTGGAGCTAAAACAAACCCTTCCTCAAATTGTTTCTTGTTAGGTGCTCCGTCACCATGGTGATAAAAGGAATTGACATGGGAGTTTCTCTCACACGCTCCTATATCTCTCTTTGCCTTTGAGATCCCAGAATAGTGACATGATGAAATCAGAGCACCGAGTATTTTACTAGAAAGCCATGCAGTGGTGGTGATGACTGTTGAGAGCCTGGGAAACTAGTTGTTTGTGATGCCAAACTGTTCAGAGTTGAATCTCGCATGAATGCTTTCTTGATTTGAATCCTTTTATGTTCCTACTACTGTGACCGAATAAATTGAAACAATTTAAGGAAGGAGAGATAAAAATTATTCATTTTTGGGTACAGAGTATAACAGTCCATCATGACAGCAAAGGCATAATTGAACAACTCTCTGTGGCAGCAGAAGCGTCAGGCAGTAACTGGTCACATGTTGGCAGACAGGAAGTAGAGACTGTGGCCAATATTCAGGGTGGTTATGACGCAGTGACCTATATCCTCCTTCAAGGTCCTACCTTCTAAATTCTCCACAGCTTTCAAAATTGCTGGAGTTTGGAGATCTCACATTCAAAACATAAGTCCGTAGAGGATATTGCAGATTCAAACCACAGTAGGATCCTGGAGGTAATCTGTAGGACTCACTATACATTTACTCGTTCACATTTATAACGAGGGTATCGGGGACTGCTGAGATGGCTGTCACTCAGCGAATTCTTGAATGTAAGTGTGAAGTTTTGAGTCTGATCTCCAGCATCCACATAAAAGCCAGATGTGGTGACATATGTGTATAACCCCAGTGCTGGGTCAACAGGATCCTGAGATCTTGCTGACCAGCCAGTCGAGTCAAAAAGAATAATTAAAGAAGACACCAATGTCCACCTCTTACCTCCAAATAAAGTATACTCTTATACTCAAGTCCACACATACTTGAGAATGCACACCTATGTACACACACACACACACACACACACACACACACACACCACACACCATTTGGTCAGCTCTCAGTAGGATTTTACCAGTACCCAGAAGTCCCTTACAAGTCACTAATGATCTCAAATAATGACAAACATGGTCGTTATATATCTGTCTTTATGTTATAAACACATATATTTTAACTCTTTGAATACCACTACTTGTTTCTTCTTACATTTCTTTGTTGAGCCTCCTTCTGAGGTTTGAGCCTCCTTCTACCTCAGCTTTGTCATGAGTTTTATCTGCTTCCATTTGATGCCCACACTATTCCTCTGGATAATATCTCTAATTTTAAAGTTTTAGATACTCTTAGGTACATATATTTACTTATTTGGTTTCCATCTAAGTGTACTTCCTACACTCATGTTCTTGTATCTATGGCTAACACTGGATTTATTTGCATCACTACTCAGCATATATATCCACAGTCTACTAAGTTGACTGGTACAGTTTAATGAACCTGGAAACAGTTTCCATTCCTGGGTTCAAATCATGAGCAAGCCATGCTGATTCTCCTTACTCAGCTTTGAGATTTACCTTGAATCCACTGAAAACCCCTCCACCTACCCACACACACTCACAGTACACACATCTCTTACTACCATCTGAGACAGAACAATATACGTGCCAGGCCGAGTTATGGAGTATTGCACAAGTATTACTCGTGACTTTGACTCTCACTCAACATCCTCTAGAAACACTGACTCAAATTTCATTCCATGTATATGTATGTGTATGTGTATGTGTATGTGTATGTGTATGTGTATGTGTATGTGTATGTATATGTATGTGTGTGTGTGTGTGTATATATATATATATATATATTTGTATGAGTACACAATAGCTGTCTTCAGATACATCAGAAGAGGGCATTGGATCCCATTACACATAGTTTTGAATCATCATGTGGTTGCTGGCAATTGAACTCAGGACTTCTAGAAGAGCAATCAGTGCTCTTAACCACTGAGCCATGTCTCTGGCCCCCAGTCCTTATAATTTTTTTAAAAAAGTTCTCCTATATAAAAGTGATTTTTATATTTATTTATTTTATGTGTATGTGTGTGTTACCTGGATGTAGTGTATGAACCATGTGCATGTGTGGTGCACACAAAAGAAATCAGAGGAGTGTATTAAGATCCCCTGGAACTGGAGTTGTTGCTGGTTGTGGGTGAACATGAGGGTTCAGGGAATGAAAACCAGTTCATTTGAAAGAGCAGCCAACACTCTGAGCTCAGCCATCTCTCCAGCCCCCTATCTGCAAGATTTAACTTTCTTTATTATTTTCCCAAATCCATTTTGATTACATTATTTGTTATCTCCTTCATGTTTCTTAGACTACAGTTTCAGTGTCACTTAGGCAGAGAGTAATTCTACACTTAGTAATGATCAACTGCTGTTAATTGCTAATAAAATGGTGTCACTTTCGGTCTTTCCATTGACTGAATTTTCTTGAAATAGTTTTTTCTAACCCTGTTATTAACTGTGGGTAAGATAAACTCTAAAGAGTGGTCAAACACTAGCAAATGGTTTGTTGTCATGTTTTACCAAAGTGCTTTTTCTCTTTGCCATGCTCTGGTGTCAGAGAAAAATTAGTTCTTTTTTATTGGATATTTTATTTATTTACATTTCAGATGTCATTCCCTTTCCCCATTTCCCCTTCCTAGAACCCCCTATCCTATCCCCTTCCTCATTTTTGCTTTTATACAATTTGAATGACATGTAAGTGTTTAGATCAGTTCTAAGTTGAGGAACTAGCAATAAAATAGATGCAAATAGTCAAGGAACAAGCAAGACAATAAACACAAATAGTCAAAGAACAAGCAAGACAATAAACAAAACTCTGTGAACACTCTCCCATGATCACTGTTTCAAAAAGGGCTTATCAGGATGACCAAAATATCTGAGCCAACTTTCCTGTCCTAGCCCAAAGTTATTTTCATGTCTAAAGCCTACTTCCTTGTTCTACTCTAAAATTTAGATTTCTGCCTGAAATTACTTCTCAAGTCAAGGATGGGTAAGATTCTGAACAGAGCCAGGCAGTGATGGCGCACGCCTTTAATCCCAGCACTTGGGAGGCAGAGGCAGGTGGATTTCTGAGTTCAAGGCCAGCCTGGTCTACAGAGTGAGTTCCAGGACAGCCGGGACTACACAGAGAAACCCTGTCTTGAAAAAAAAAAAAAAAGATTCTGCACAGAGCCTAACCAACCTACGACAGAAGTGCATTGTTTTTGATAATCCATATTCCATGATGAGTAAGGGAGGCATTCTTGTCAGAACAACCTAAGACAGGCTCAGTCTTGTTAATGAAATAAAAAAGGGGGAGAGTCAGAGAGCCTTTGGAGTTGCTTGGCAAGAATCTGACATGGGTCAAGGACAAAAAATTGGGCTGCTTAGCAGGAATATGACATTGGCCAAGGACAAGGAAGTAGGCTTCAGGCAGGAATCTGACATTAGGCTAGAACAAAGAAATAATTTCAGGTAGGAATCTAAATCTTAGGCCAGAACAAGGAAATAATTTCAGGCAGGAATCTAAATATTAGGCTAGAACAAAGAAGCAATTTCAGAAAAATTAGTTCTTACTATCAAGTGTACCCTAATTTATCTATGTTCTATTCTCTGCCAGTTTATCTACTCAGTAACAGCAATATCTAGTTCTCTTATTTCCATGAGTTTAGGTTTGAAATGACATCTCTTTGAAAGACAGAATTAAACTAGAGTCAACTCAGTTGTTTATGACGATGGAGAGCAGGCTATTACAATAGATGAGAGTCTCTCATCCTCCAAAGCACCTCATGTTAGGCAATTGTAGCAGTGTTGGGGTTTTGTTCTTGTGGCTTTTGTTAGCTTCCATGCATCACTTGCAAAACTTGCAAAGCAGGCACACATTAGCCAATACAGAACCACAAAAAGAAATGAAGAAGTTGAAGGCATTTGGTAATGTGGACACAGCAAAGCTGACTGAAGAAGGTTGAGTTGGAACTCCTTGGGTTTTGTTTGATTCATGTAATGAAAATATATGAATGTACCTATGTTCATTTCCTTTTGTAATGAGTCAAAATATAGATGATAATGTCTATATTTTCATATTTTATAATTTTTCTTTCTGGCTCATTTTAGACTGTTTATAAAGAAACAACCACATTTGTTTCCATTGACAGTACTGAGGATTGAAACTATGGTCTCACACATGCCAGACAAGCAATATTCCAAGTAATCTGATGCCTGTTGTATTCCCCCACTATGTGGACAACAGTTAAGACAGACCTCTGAAAGAACTGCTTTAATACTTGTTTAGTAGTCAGCTTTATAATATCTATTGCATATTAGTCCAATCCATAAATATGAAATAAAATTTCTAGTGTACTCTGTGATATATATCAAAATGATATATATATATCAAAATTTTGTTTTATATATATATGTATAATTTTATATATATGTAAAATTTCTGTATATATGTATACAGAAATATATATATATATTATATATATATTATATATATATCTATATATCTATATAGATATATATATAATATATAGATATATAGATATATATATATAGAGAGAGAGAGAGAGAGAAGGAGGGAGAGGGAGAAAGGGGAATATTACAAAAATACAACTTGAATGCTAAAAAGCAATAGCTATCCATCCATTTTTATAACTGAAGAAATTAGAAGACATGAGTTAGAATAAAAAAAATACCATGAAATGTGAGCACAAGCAAGAAAAAATCTGAAACAGTCCAGAAGTTATTCCCATACTCTGGTCTTTGCTAAATTATACCTAATTTGATGTTTCATTTACTTAGCTCTAACATAAGAAACAATAGTGAGTGCACTTCCTAAAACCTCATATGTGGGACCACATCAAAATAACAGATGTAAAAACGAGGGATAGTTTGAGAAATATGTATTTAGCTACAGTGAAAGTGTGTTTGAAGCTAGAGTAGATTATTTTAAGTGTCTCCTTCTGAAACTTCTTCCGTCATTTTCTGTCAGCTTCTTGTGAAAACTTCACAGTTATCTGAATTGTAAATGTGGTTGAATTGTCATAAATTATTTATATGCATACATCAATCATCCTGGTTTGCTTGGTTGCTCATCAAAAACATTTGGGCAAGGTTTTGAAGACTATTTTAAATCAGACAATTTATTACATACATTTGTTAGATGTTTATCTAATTGGATTTCATAGATGCTTTTGTTGTGTTGTTTGCTATAATTTACATATTCTTGGATGATGACTGTATCTTCGTGATATTTTAAAATTCTATTTTTATATTAGTCGTGCAACATTCTACTCATCACCAAAATCTGACTTGTCATGTTTCAAAACTTGACTTTGGTGGCCAGACTGATGGCTCTGTGGGTAAAGGTGCTCACTGCTATGCTTGATGATCTGAGTTCAATCCTTGAGCCTGTGATGGAGGGAAAGAGGCACAGACTCCTGTGGGTTATCCACTATCGTTTGCACAGGCCATAGCATGTGAATACCTCTACCATAGTACATAAATATTAAAAATGTAAT
The DNA here is from genome assembly GCA_030674055.1 of Rhabdomys pumilio. Lineage (NCBI taxonomy): Eukaryota > Metazoa > Chordata > Mammalia > Rodentia > Muridae > Rhabdomys > Rhabdomys pumilio. The sequence goes on from JANHMN010000027.1 coordinate 2,615,843, forward strand.
ATGCATTGTAAACTAAGCAATAGTAAAATAGAAGATATGAATTTACAAAGAAATTAAATAAATATAGAGTTAAGTCAGCTTAACTCTATATAATTCAATAAATATAGAGTATTTATTCAATAAATTCAATAAATATAGAGTATAAGTCAGCTTTATAATATCTAAGGTAAGGTAAATTTCCACAAAAGTGTTCGTTCTATGCAATCTGCCTTGGTTATTTTTCTTGTTGTTGTGATAAAATATCCTGGCAAAAGCAATTTAAGTATGGTAGACTTTATTTTGTATCACAGTTTGAGGATATAGTCTCCTATGGTGTACAAGTCATGGCCGTGGAAACTTCAGGCATCTGTTCATATTGTATCTACAGTTGGGAAGAGAACTGTAATACATACTTGCACTCAGCTCACATTATTTTTATGTAGTCCTGGATCTCAGAGCATGCCAACCTACAGAGAGTGTTTCTTCTCAACTCAATTAACGCAGGCAAGATATTTCCCTTCAGAGGTGCCTAGAGGCCCATCTGCCAAGTGATTCTGGATTTCATCACATTGACAACTGAGATTAGCCATCACAAACATGTTACTTGTGGTCAAATTTCAGATGTTGTGCAAGTTGTTAGATGTCTCGGTATTCACAAAGTTAGTAAGGTGGGACTGCTTCAGGGTTCTTCTTCATTTACGTCTTTGCCTTTTTCAGGACATAGCCAATAATAGCAAAGATAATTTCAGGGGGAAATGAGATTACATGGTGTACCTAACCAAACTGTGACAATGATGACTGTAGAATCTTGATGCAGGTTTAGCAAAAAGAAAAATACCTTCAGGTGGACTTCAGATGGAAGTACAAAGCAATTTATATAAGGAAATGTAATGTATCCTTGAGACAGAGCTGTAGATTAGTGAAGAAGGGAAAAGTAAACATGGCATTTGAGTAATTGTTCAAAAGATACACAACAAAATCAATTTAAATTAATTTGCAAATCTAACTTCTCAAAACGAAAAAAGCCTTCACAGAGTTAAGTAAGACAAGTAATCAGCAAATAAACAAAACCCCTCCAGCAATCCTTTTAAAAAATATAGAAAACTACGATTTTTAAACATATTTGAAACAGGCATACATTCATTAAATAAGATAAAAAATATAGGAAAACATAATGATGATGATGATATATTGGTAAATATGATCATATAGAAATGGAATGCAAATAGGAAACAATTGCAATAGATAACCCACAGAATAGGAAAATATAATTGCTGTAAATGGGAACAGCAAAGATTTGATGTTCTCCAGTGACACTATTTTCTGCCTTCAGTATCTCAGAAGAAAAAGAGACCCTTTCTTCAAAATGTTAACCACCTTTCTGTGCTCTTAATTAATCTGGATATAAATCCTTCAGCTATCATGTCCATATTTAACTTTTTTTATGGAAACTTACGCCCTGCCTTCCCTGTGCTTCTTATCAAAGACATCCACACTTTTCATCTCCCCAATTCTTGTACTCATGCATGTAAACCTCCTTTGTCTTTAGTAAACTTCTCTCTTAAAACATTATGCTTCCATTCCATTTCCCCCTTTTGTGTGTGTGAGCTGTATGATTCTGTACAGACAGTATATGCCTGTATACGCGTGGCAACCAGTGCTTGACATCAGATGTCTTCTTGAATCTCCACCTTAAAAACATTTTTTTTTTTGAGACAGGCCTCTCACTAAACCAGGAACTCATTGATTGGCAAGTCTGGCTGGTCAGTGTCTCCCGAGCACTGAGATTCCAGACTACAAGCAAGCTTTTCACATGTGTGCTAGGAATCCAAATTCAGATATTCATACTTGCAAAGCAAGTACTTTATTGGCAGAGCCATCTCCCTCAGCCTTTTTATCTCTTTTAAACAATTTCCTGTCTTGCAAAACATTGCAGCTTTCCTCTCCCACTATCTTAGCAGGTCAGCATAACAGCTTTCTTCCCTTTTTAGCCTTGCATTGGTGTTAGCTGACATGCCTCATTTCTGTGAGGTTGTTCATATCATTTCCATTTGTTTGTTGTATGTCTTCAGAAACACTTTGGCTTCTGTCCCTAGCAAAGTAAAAATCATCAAGAGAAAACATGAAAGCATAGATCTGTCCAAGTCAAAGAGAAAGTCGGCACATGGATGCTCAGCCACAGGCAGATATTACTGACATTAGGACCACATTAGGGAAGGGGATTCCCTCAGGTATGAGCACAGGCTCTGTAGAATGCTAAGAGAATATATATATATATTTTAAAAAAAGATTCATTTATTTATTTTATGTATGAGTGCTCCATCTGCATGGACTTTTACATGCCAGAAGAGGGCATTGGATTCCATTATAGATGGTTGTGAACCACAAAGTGGTGTCTGGGAATTGAACTCAGGACCTCTGGAAGAACAGCCAGTGTTCTAAATCCCTGAGCCATCTCTTCAGCTCCAAAGCCAATGTACTTTTAAAGTTAGTTTGAGTAAACTATTTGAGGAAGTATTTATTCTCAGAATGACAATATTATCAGTTAAAAATGATCTTGTATTTATTGTTCAAGGAAAGACAGAAACATGAAGAAAAGTGATAAAGTCTTACCATTCAAGGTCTGTCACTTGTTAACTGGGGCAGAGGTCAGGACAAATGTCTCCTACACAGACTCTGTGCTTGTCAAGAATCTGGACAAAAGGAGATGAGATAAAGTCTAAGTAAGAGGTTAGGGCGAGTCCAGATCTCCACACTCATTCTATTATTATTATTAATGATAATGATAAT
>JANHMN010000027.1:2619011-2629602 GCA_030674055.1 Rhabdomys pumilio
CCTTCCTTTTCTTCTTTCTTTTTTTTTTTGTGTGTAACAAAACCTAATTTAACAACTCATGCTTAATTATGATTTTTTTCTGTATTCTTTGTGATATGAATTAAACTTTCTTAGCCCATGCATTTGCTTCTATTTTGAGTGCTCAGACATTACGCATGCCCACTGTTGGGTTATCCTTGGTGTATTTGGGAAATGGAATATTTTAGAGGCCACATATTAGTGAGGGTCTACAACTGAGTTCTTTTGTGTCTGGATTATTTCACTCAGCAAATCTTCCCACTCATCATTCTCTTTGCTGTTCCTTACTTTTAAAAAGGCCCTTGTTACTTTCCATGAAAGATTTCTAAAGAAATCATTAAGAAATTTCTTGCCTTAAAATGACGGGGTCAGGCTACAAGGATAGAAAGAGTCCTAGGAATATGATGGGTTGATTTCTTACACTTATCCATCAAAGGTTATTCAAATAATTTTAAAAGTTGGGGGAAAATTCTTAGCAAAAAGATTTACATCTTGCTTTTATCTATGATGGGGACATAATTTTATTGAATTATTGCAGAAGTCCTTGAATAAATTTTAATTGCTTTGTCTGTCAAGCATGATGTCTGAATACTAGCTATTTGGCTCATTCACTTTCTCCTTAATTTTAAAATGAAACACACACACACACACACACACACACACACACACACACACAGAGCATGGCATATGTATGGAGATCAGAAGACAATTTATAGAAGTTAGTTTCTTCTTCTCACCATGTACTTTCCAGGGATTGAATTAAGGGCAGGCTTGAGAAGCAAGGTCTTTGCTTGCTGAGCAGTCTTAGCTGTTTTCCTTAGAGAGGGTCTAACGAGAAGCATTTCCTGCTGTGAGGCCTAGCTCTGTTCTTCTCCAGGACAGTTCTGAATACTGCCCAACACAAAACCACAAGTGTACTTAAATCAATACGAAATTTTTCTTGTGATTTTTTTTTTGGTATCTTGATTAACAATTATTCAGCATAAAATTCATAGATGACAAGTGTCATGTCACAATGTCAAAACATCGGGCACACCTAATTAGACCATTAGAGAATTTATGCATTCCTATTTAATTAAAAAAAAAACACCACATGATTTTGCCTTCACATCTTGGATGACATCATTGGATGATATCTCAAATAGTATGTAAGGCTTTAAAGTTATATGCAGTGGTTTCTTTATAAAATCAACATGAAGACTGTAGAGATAGGTCATATGCTTATAATGTGTGAAGCTCTGGATTCACTTCTAAGCTCATACAAAAAGCAAATGCAATATGCATAAAATTAATCATCATAAATTATGTCTTTGTTAATGGGCGTAAACTTTAAGAATTCTCATCTGTGACAAAAACAAAACACAGATATTTTTTAAAATGTTTACTCAATAACAAGCAGTATAATGCTGGTTGTTTGCTGTTCAAGAAAGGCTGATGTAAGTTCACACTGAAGCTAGAGTACTCGCATCCTTAAGTCCCCATCTCCTTCACCCTGACATTAAGTTGGTAGTTATCATCCTGCTGAGTCCCACAATGCTAACAGGATCTAATTTGGTGATGTTTGCTCCATCTCTGTTTCCAAACCTGAAAATCATCCCTCTGTTACCAAGCCTTATTTCATATTGAGCACTCTGGAAGTGAGTTGGGGAGCTATTTGGACAGACTGAGAATTTTCCCAAGGCTACTTCTCCATTATGAAAAATGGGGCCTGTTCACACCAGATTGAAAGTTAATAGAAGCAACATCCTTCAGACATCTCTTTAGGTGAATCTGCCTCTTGTGCTCCAAATTAAATTCACTGTGCAATTTCCTTGTCTCTTCGAAGAACATTACCATCTTTCCAATTACCTTCACTCACAACCTCGGAGTTCCCTTTGACAGGTCTCTTTCTGCTCCACACTATGTCAAAAATTAAAAATGTCTTGCCTTTCCCCTGACACTTTCCAAATCCCAGCCCACAGTGGTTCATTTCCATGCCACTCAGAAAACCATTTGGCTGTTTTTCAAGAACACTGTCTCATCTCAAGCCACTGCTGATTATGACACCAAATAAGAATCTCTCAAGTGAATATCACGCCTCTGCTGAGGAACCTCAATTGTGCTTCGATAATACTTTAAAACTCAGGCTCTCCTTGCAGACATCTCTGCACTGTCTACAGACTCCATTTCCCACAGTTCCCAATACTTTTATGCTGATGTGGCATATCTTTGTTCTCCTTGATTCAGATCTTTCCTTGTTTTATGAGTCTGTTTTTTAAATCAAATTTAAATATCAGATAATTACTTGTTTTTATGCCATCTTTCTCATCTCCCAAGCCTGACATTAATCTCAGCACTGTTCTCTAAGGTAGAAATTAGACCCTTAAAACAGTGCATATATATGTGTATAAGTAGAGTGGATGTGGGTACAAGCAATAAAACTGATTAAGATGCTCTGAGAGGGGAATGGGCAATATTAGGGAATGTGAAGAGGGAAAAAGTCACACAAAATGGAGAGAAGGATTTTGGGAGGGTATTAATAGGGGGCAGAGGAATGGAACAGAGGGGGAAGGAAAATCAACAAAGCAGATTTTATTTAAAAAAAAAAAAGCCACAATGAAACCTAATATGTTACATGATAACATATAACAGAAGTATAGAATAATAACAAAATCTGCAGTCAGAATTACCCAACTAGAGGTGCCCATGCTAAATAGTTTAGCTTGGAATCAATTGCTTTGGTGAACTCAGGACTTTGTATCTTGTTCACTGATGTCCTGTCTTTCCAGCCAGACTTGTCACTTTTCTGTTGCTGTGATAAAACATCATGAGCAAAGCAGCATACAGAAGAAAGTGTTTATTTTGGCTTGTAGTCCTGGAGGTTAAGAGTCCATCATGGCAGAAAGGCATGGCAGCCAGTGGCAGGCATGGTAGTGGGTGGGAGAAGTTAAGAGTAATCAATCTCTGTTCTTGCGGTGGACCTGAGTTATGTTGCCGGCAGCCATGTCTGATGGCTCATAATGTCTTATAACCTGTCTTCTAGCCTGTGTGGAAATGCTGTCTCTACATGGCATTCATATATGTCTACACACTCAGTCATAAAAACAAGTAAATAAATTATGTTTTCACATAACAATAACAAGGACAATATATATCTCTCATGAACATTTTTGCCTTCTGTTATTGACATGATAAATATCATTAGATTACAGTCTTATGTGGGAAAGTGTGAATGAATGATAGTACAGAGAGTCACATGAGAACCAAATCAACCCCTCCAGGTAAAGGTTCTCTCTATCATGTTCTACATCTTATTATAACAATAAAAATATTAATGACCTTTTGAATTTGGTCTTCTTATTGCTTGACCATCAATTCAGAGGTGGGAAGAGTGCATTCATCCATCTTTTCTTACTCTAATACCAGTAATTGGGCTTTGTAAATCCTAGATGGTAGATAATTGCTCATTGACCCGGACCAGCAGGTTATTCTTCAGTGACAGGTCTAAGAGAGGACCAGGAGATCAGAAAATAAAGACCAGAAAGTTTGGGATCAGAAATTCTTATATAAGCTGTCTTATGCCAAGTGAGTGTATTAAGAATCACTGCATCTTCTATACAGTTTGTAGGTGTAAAATGGGACAGAGTCAGCAGAAACCTATCATACATTGTGACTAAGTCAGCAGGAAGCTAATCAAGAGATGCTGTACAAAGGGAACAGAGGATGTCTCAAGTACATTGCAGATGGAGTGCACAGTGGTTTAGGAACTGATAATTCTAATCTCTTCAGAGAAGGGAGAATGTCAGAGTCCCATAGAGCAAAACCTCAACTCTTCCAGGCCCTGTCCCAGCCCCAGCACAGACCTTGCCATGTCTGTTCCTGGGCAAGCACACAGAAGTAGCATTATTTTTATTCTTTCATCTGAAAAAGTCCTAGATCACTCAGCTCCCAACAGCTCATCCTGGGAAAGGATAGTAAAAAAAAATGGTTATTTCAGTATGAATCAGTAGAAGATGGCTTTTCAGTAGAAGATGGAGTTTCAGTTGTCTTCCTCCAGAATTATGAAGCTTATCCTTTGTAGAAGGATTTACACAAGTCTGCTTAGAAAAGTGTAGATAAGTGTATTCACAACCATGACCTGGAGATTAAAAGAGATGGAGTCACTAGATTAATAAGTAGATTTTCAATGGTTTGTAAAAGTAGGGCCTGTGGGCAGAGGTTACTAATCTCAGTACTTGGGAAGGTGATACAGGAAGATCTCAGGTTGGAGACTAGTCTGGGTTACACAGTGAGTTTACAGTCAGACAGCTTAGCCAGAGAGAATCTGTCTCAAAATAAATCACAAAACTAGCAAAAGAAGACTGAGAGCTACATCTCAGGTGCAGAGAGCTTGCCGAGCACACATGAGTCCTTCATTCAACTTCTGGTACCAAAAGAAATGATTTGTATATGAACTTAATTAATAGAGTGCATAGTATTAATAATAGATGCTGGTCCTTAGTGCTGGTCCTTAGACTGTCACAGAGTCAACTGGTCAGAGTAGAACATCCTTTAATCAGAGGAATCATAATGTTCCTGTATTCTTGCCAGTCTCAGGATCTTCAGTCTCATTTGCTCATCCCACTTATTTATTCAATAGTTGTCATTAATGGGTGATATACATCTGGGGCCGTGCTATGTGTATTTGCTTTAAAAAAAAGTGTCGAACAAGTCTACAAAACTGTCTATTTCTTATAAAAATTACAACATTTGATAAAGATGCAATAACTAGCAAGATACCAGATCTTATTATCAGGGGAGGCCTGCTGTTGTCAACAACCACTGGGGAAGACTCAGTCAAACTGTTTATTCTTACTGTAAAGGTGTCAGGGGCAGCCTTGCTTATACAGTGAAGGCCTAAAATCAGCAATAGGCCTAAGTCAGCCTGCTAGCACAAAGTCTTGGGACTCTGTGGAAAAACACTGAAACAGATAGCTATAAGATATTGTAAACAGGCAGCTTTGGTGGAAATTTACCAGCCTGGATAGGAACAAGTAGTCATAGGTCTTGTAGATAGTCATAGACCTTGGGTAGCCTTGGTGGATAGTACCAACCTAGATAAGGACAAGTGAATCATAGGCGGAGTCATAGTGGCCTGTCCCCTGAACCTTCACCCAGCCGATACTCTGTTCTGGAAGATATCTGTACTTCCCCTGAACACCTATGCTCCTGCATCATCCCCTTCCCCACATCCTGCCTTTTTGTGTATATAACCCCTGTGTGAACAATTAAAAATGGAGGTTTGATCAGACTATAGACAAGCTGCTCATTCTTTGCGTTTGCCTGTTTCCCCCATTCTCTCTTTCAGGTAACCTCCCCGGATTGAACTCCTGTTTATTGCCCTGCTGGACAGGGCATAAAGGTATGTTCACCAATCCATCTGGCACATTACTCATTAAACTACATGACAGATATATTTACTGTCTATCCTGTCATAAAATAAACCAGCAAATTCTGATGTTAGAAAAAAACAACCACACATTTATATAAATTGACTTGATTTTGTTGTAAAAATAAACGCTCTTTCAATCCAAATGGCTTAAAAATGTTTTATTAAATATTTAAATATTTGTTTTTTATTTTTATTTATGCATATGTATATATGTATTGGTGTGAGTACAAGCTACATGAGCGCAGAGTCCTGCAAGAGGTTAAAGAGGGCATTCAAACCACTAGAGTGGAATTACAGACAGTTGTGAGCTGCCAGACTCGGTTCTCAAAATTGAACTGCCGTCTTCTGCAAGGGCAGCAAATGCCTTTAGCTGTTCAACAGCCTCTCTAGCCTGAGACTTTTAATTTTTGATCATGTGCAAGATGTCGCTGAATGGTACCTTTGCAAGTAATCTTGGCAAAGTAAAAAAGAGAACTGATGGTCCTTTTAACACAGACACCAGATGTCACAGGACTGCATAGGTGCTGTAGGCTGTGGCACAGCCTTTGCACTCTAGGATGAACAACAACAACAACGTCTACATCATCATCAACAACAACAACTGTTATTTCCTGGAAAAATTACAATGCACCATAATATTTAAGCTTATTATCATTTCTAGGCCAGAATTCTCAGCCTATCCTAACTCCTTCCTGTTAGGGGAAAATACACAGTATTAAGTGGGGGATTTTATTCCCAAGAGTGAGGATATAAGCATACTATTCATAGTGTTGATATCAACCTAGGACCTAAGAGACTAAGAGAAAGCAGTGGAAAAGAAGCAACTCAGAAAGAGCGTCAGTTAATAAGCCAGAATTTATAAACGTGTTGCAGGGGGAAAGAGTTGTGTGTGTCTATTTTCTCAAGTTCAAGTGGAAGAATAAAAAGGGCTACAAAATAGCAAGAACAAACTGGGAATTGAGGAGATGCTCATGGCCCTTCCCCTGAAAGGTGCTTTAAATATTAGATATTAGAATGGAGTTGTGTTGTGCATTACGCAAAAAACCTTCCAAGCCTCACCACAACATGGTTCTAATCTTCAAATAAACAGCAGTTTTCTTTTAAAGAGAAAAACAATACAATTCCAAAAGGAATCACTAATATTTGCTTAATGTCTCTCTGGTACCTTACTGAGAAGTCTCTCTCTCTCTCTTTTTTCCCTATATTGGTTGAATTACAATGTTCTGAGGTCAGTTCTGTGGCCTGTGGTTCACACTGTAGATTATTCTTGTGTGTATGCGGTTACATGTGTGCATGTGAGTGACTCTGTGTCACTATAAGGGGAATCCATGAGAGGAATGGCTGCCTCATAGGCTCATAATGGCTATGCTCTCTCTGTCGGTGGAAGAGAAGACAAGTTTATATAATGATGTATAAGCTAAGGAATATATGATCTCACTATAGTTTCTAATCTTCTTTAGCATTTGTGTGTGTGTTAGTGTGTGAGTGCATGTGTATATGTGGGTGCATGCACGCATGTGAGTGTATGCATGTGTGTGAGTGTATGTGAGTGCATGTGTGTATGTGAGTGCATGTGCATGTATGAGTTCATGTGTGCATATGTGTGTATGAGTGCATGTGATTACATGTGTATATGTGAGTGCATGGAGTGCATGTGTACATGTGGATGCATGTGTGTATGTGAGTGTTTGTGAGTGCATGTGTATATATGAGTGCATGCGTGCATGTGAGTGCATGTATGTATGTGAGTGCATGTGTGTGTATGTGAGTACATGTGTGTGTATGTGAGTGCATGGGTGTATATGAGTGCATGCATGCAAGTGAGTGCATGTGTGTATGTGACTGCATGTATGTATGTGGGTACATGTGTGTACATTGGAGGCCAGAAGTAAACCTTGAGTGTCATTTCTCAGGTATCATTCACCTTGGATATTTTTGTTGCTGTTATCAGATGGGGTCTGTTGCTATGGCTCCCTGATTAGGCTAAGCTGGCTGCCCAGTGAGCTGGGGATATTCCTATCTCTCTTTCCAGAAATGGAATTCCTTCCTTCCTTCCTTCCTTCCTTCCTTCCTTCCTTCCTTCCTTCCTTCCTTTCTTTCTTCCCCTCTGTCCCTCCCTTCTCTCTCTCTCTCTCTCTCTCTGTCTCTCTCTCTGTCTCTCTCTCTGTCTCTCTCTGTCTCTGTCTCTCTCTCTCTCTCTCTCTCTCTCTCTCTCTCTCTCTCTCTCTCTGTGTCTGTCTCTCTCTCTTTCTCTCTTAGTATACTGGGGATTAAGCTCAAACCTTCACATTTGCAAAGCAAACTCTTTGCAGATCCCATCTCCACAGCTTTCAAAATGTTCCCACCCTGAGTTACTTGGAATTTAATGTTAATGAGTTATTGATGAGATTCTTTATTTTAGCCTCTTTGAGATTAATGCAAAGACATATTTCTTTAGATTACATCACCTAGTTCGGGGTTCTAAAGAGCATATCTGAGGACTTGTGTGCAGCAATTTCCTAAGTATTAAGTGGTGAGTATGAGAATGATGGACTTGATTTTATTTTGGAGAAAAGAAGATAAGCTTAATTATCCATGGGAATTGCAGTCATGGATACATACCTGTTATTTTAAATCACTTTGAGGTCCAAATGAATTAACAGCACTGAAGTTCTGTTGATCTCACACAATGCTCCTGGTGCTACAGTCCCAAGACACAGGTCACATTGTTAGTGACCAGGTGAGTAGCATATCTTTGTATAGGTCCTCACTTTTTTTTTTATAGTCAGTTCTGTTTTCTGGGAACTACTTTCTAGTAAAATAATTCATAGAGTCTCAGATCTGTTCCCTGGAATTCCAGATTGAAGAATCTTTTAGTCCATCCTCTCACAAATGGCTGAAAGCAAACAAAGTTCCACTCTAAAAATTAAACTAGTAAAATAGGGATGTCTTAGAACATTCTAAGGGGAGAGGAGATTTCATACAACGATATTTCTACAGTCTTATATACACGGACATGGTACAACTAATGGAGAAGTCGAGCTACAAGTTTTAGGTTTTCAGATTACCAAGAGGACCCTTAGAACACTCTGTAGCACAACAGAAGGTTTAAAGAGAGCAGGCGATTGGCAGATGCTAGCACTAGAAGGAATGTGGGGTGTGTTCTTGGCAAAGAAGTGGAACAGTGCTGATTTCATGGAAATTCAAGCTTCAGGAAACTATATGTCACTGGAGCTGAAAATAAAGATGAGAGTTACCTAATGGTTAGCTTTGTGTCAAGTTGATGTATGGTAACATCACCTGGGAAGAGATGTCCATGAGCTATTGTCTACAGTGAGCTGGCTTATAGATTTGCCTGTGGGGGATTGTTTTAATTAAGTTAATTGATACGACAAGAAATGATGTGACCAGTGCCATTCTCTAGGTAGAGAATCCTGAACTGTGTAAAGATGGAGAAACCAAGTTGAGTGCAAGCAAGGAGGGAAGCAGGCAAACGTTTCTTTCTGCTCTTGACTATGGATGTAATGTAGCAGACTGTTTGAAGTTCTCGCCTTGCCTTCCTCATGATGCCAGACTAAAATGATGGATCTAAAAGCTAAAATAAATGTTTTTCTCCCCATAAGTTGTTTTTTTTTTTATCCATTACATTTCATTACAGCAATAGAAACTAATCTAGAATAAGTTCTACCAGGAAGCATGACCCATAATGAACTCCTATACAGGAGGCAGTGAGTCACTGGGAAACTTCAGTCAGAACAAATGAATCAGATGTGTGCTTTTGAAAAGTCAAAAAAAAAGGGAATGGAGTGGGACAGAACCAGGAAGTTACATTGTGAGGTAGTCACCATAACTCAGCAAAGAAACAGTCAACTCTCAAACAGTAACAAAACCAGTAAACTCTCAAACTGGAAATTCATAAAGATGAATGATGGAATGACAAACGAATGACAGAAATTCCTGTCACTTGAAAATATGGTGAAGTAAAGTGGAGAGAATGAATCAAATTATACCCAGATTTCCAGATTGAGAGACTCAATGGATGATATTAATGTTTACTAAATTTAAGATGCAGGATGTAGATCAGGGGAAGAGACAATGGACCCAGGAGTTGGGAATTGGGATAATTTAGGATTATTTAGTCTATTAGTGTTTAATTACCATTTATTTATCAATTATACCAGGATTTGAACCCACGATCTTGTGCATGTTAGGCAAGTACTTTAATGCTTACCATTATCCATTAAGATTTAATAACTAATTGGTGTCAGTGACTGAGCAAAACTAATGCTCTCAATGTAAGTTTTAAAAAAATCACTTTATGTAGCTGTACTAATAAAATCAAAGCATCAACTTTTAATCTATGCTTGACTTCATCTCTCACATGGATGTAAGACTGAACCTGCACTGTCTTCTACAGTCTCTTCTAGATGTTGAAGGTTTCTACTCAGTCACTAAAACTTTCTCAGCACCTTGTGTAACACCACAGTGGTTTTATTGGAATTGCCTGAACTGGTCTGTTAAGAGGATCAACTTGCTGGAATGTGAAAAGCATAGGCTGGCTCCTTTAAACTCCATACTGTTTCCCCTCCTACATGATAGGATGCTACGTATCATGTACCCTGTACATTTCCAGAAGCTCTCTTGGTAAGGCATTCCTCTGCATATCGTGCTCTTTTCCCTGCTCATTTTACGTGATATCTTCGTGACACACTGATCATCACCCATTCTCTAGAGATGTATTTGCTAATTTGTCTTTTTTTATTGTTGTGTAGTCTCTGCCTTCCGTTCCCTCTGTCTCTTCTAGAAAATAGATCTCTTTGGGATTTTATTTGTTCAGTGTTTCTCTCTTCTTCTTCTACCAGTGCTATTAAACTTTCTTTTCTTTCTTCCTTCATTCTTTTACTTCTTTCTTCCTTTTCTCCTCCTTCTTCCTCTTTTTAACCTCCCTTTTCCCACCTTTCTCATTTTCTCCATTTTCTTCCTCTTTTCTTTCATCTATCTATCTGTCTGTCTATCTATCTATCTATCTATCTATCTATCTATCTATCTATCTATCATCTATCTAGAATCTATCTGTCACCTATGTATCTATGTATCTATGAATCTATGTACCTATGTACGTACGTACATACGTACGTATGTATGTATGTATGTATGTATGTATGTATGTATGTATGTATGTAT
>JANHMN010000027.1:2629612-2646938 GCA_030674055.1 Rhabdomys pumilio
TATGTATGTATGTATGTATGTATGTATGTATGTATGTATGTATGTATCTACCTATCTATCCATCCATCCATCAAACCATCTATCTGTTTTGGGAAATATTAAAAAAGAAGCACCAATTTCCCAGTCTACACCCAGTTACTCTCTGCCCCAGTGGGCTGGCTAGCTAGTTCTTATCTCATGGAGACTCTCTGACTCAGAGCTCCAAAATCTCTTCACCCAGCTCGCTAAGTTCTCACTGGCAGGTTGCTACCATGCCAGCTCCATGCTTCAAAACCCCTACAGCCTTTGTGGTGCACATCTGGCAAACCCTCACTTTGCCACCTTATCTTTCTCTCCTGAATTCAGTGGAACAGCCGCTTGAAAGAAAACACCACACAAACTTAGTTCAGAAACAATGGTAACTCAATCGCTGGGCTCAACAATTTGAATCCTAGTCTTGTAAGCTGTAATAAATCTAAATCCTCTGGTAGCGAATCTGCCAGGATTTGCCATATAAGCCAGGAGACACTAGTAGCTATATCTTGCCCTTTCAATATCCCTGTCCAAAAGGCCCTAGCTCTCTCTTGCTTCTTCTCTTTCCCCTCTCCAATTCAGTAATTGGCTCCTTTATTCATTAGGGGATGATTTACAAGAAGTCAACTGGGTATTCCTCATCTGAAGCCCCTCCCAGGAGAGTAGTATTAACATCAAAATACAAACAGCACTAGGCCCATCCACAACATCACCTAGCTATCTAGCTACCTAGCTGCCTAGCTACCTAGCTACTTACTTACTAGCTAGCTAGCTAGCTAGCTAGCTAGCTAGCTAGCTACCTACCTACCTACCTACCTACCTACCTACCTACCTACCTATCTACCTAATCTCCTGATCTAAGTTCTCAATAATATCATTCTATTAATTGCCATCTGAAATTTAAATCTAAATTCCACATCCAGTACATTTATTTAGATATAATTTGCCAATCAACACATATCGGAAACTCATGTCCTATTCCTTTAACCCTTAAAGTTTCCTGTTACCTATAGCACACAAAATTCTATTGAAAGAGGTAAAAGACTTTTATAAAATAGAAAGACAACCTGTGTTCATAAATTGTATAGAATAATATTCTTTAAATGACCATCTCAATAAAAGCAACTTACAGATTCAATGCAGCCCAATCAAAACTCTTGCCTTTTGAAATTTAAAACCACCTATGGATACCTAAACATTGTAAATGCCCTGAAGTATACATGGCGCTAAAATTGTGGTCCTCGTGGTGAATTCAGATTTTAGCCCCCATGAAAACCAATGTTTGTAAAAGTTCTGAACTTTTTTTCTTTTTTTAGATGTTTTAAAGGTGCTTGAATATAGGAATACCTCTAGCAACCCAAAAGGTTAAATCTAGCTTAAATGAGAGCTCTGTAGGAAATGAATATCAGCACTGGAAGTTTTCTCAGACATTGAGAGCACCGGAAATAGGGTAGAGTTCTGCCAATGGGAGGAATGAGAAAGCTGCCAACAGCATAGATGCCTCATTTTAGAGCTACTGTTCCTTGGCTAATGGCTTCCTGTATCACAAGCCTCTGTGACAAACTTCTGGAAGCTATGTATATGAGATGACTCATAAAGATTAAGTACCGTTTCTAACAAACACTCCATGATTGTTATATCATAAAACTGATGCAGTGTGACAAGCTTCCTTCCTTCCTGCCCATGACTTGAAAAGGTCACTACTGTTTTGCCCACTCTGCCTGAAGGAAGATGAGCTTTCCTGGTTATAAAATTTTAAATATTTGAGAGTTTAAACATAAAATTTAATTCAAAAATAATTTTGGGAAATGTTTTCTTATTTCAGTCAAGATATGGACCAAAGACCAAGTAAGTACCAAAGATTCCAGTCTAGTAAAAACAAAACAAAACAAAACAAAACAAAACAAAACAACAACAAAAAATAACCAACACACACACACACACACACACACACACACACACACACACTAAGAATTAGAATCTTATTTATATTTGCGTTGTTGAAAGTCAAGATCATTCCTGTTTTGCCTGGATTTTGATGCTAACTATAGAAGATACCTCTAACCTGTTCTTGACCTATTCTGTAACTGAGACAGTCTTTATTTCCTCTCTGAGGGATAATGACTTTCACCTTGTACCCTGAATTTAGAACTAGGTGGTCTTTGTCCAGAACAGAGGGCCTCAAATACAAAATCTAATACAATACCTACTAGAATCTTTTTACAGTTTTTTAAAAAAGGTTAAGACATGCACAACATAAAATTTAGTTTCTCTTATTTTCATTCTTATTATTTTGAGACAAGTTTCATGTCCCTTAGGGTATACTCTTGAACTCACTATGTCAATGAATGTGATCTTGAATGTTTGAATCTTCCTGACTCCACATTCCAAATACTTGAATTCCAGATGCGCACTACCATGCCCAGTTTATACATTGCTAGGGATTGGACTCATGACTTTACTCACACTAAACAAGCATTCTACTAACGGAGTTGCATCCCATGTCCTGGTTTTGAAGTGTACTTGTCAGTAGTATTAAATAAGTTCATGATGTGATGAAGGTATTATGACCATTCAATTCTTAAACACATTTTTATATCTTTTTCAATCTGAAATGCTGTACCCATTCTATACAAGAAAATGCCATTTCATTTACTTGGTGAATTTTATCATCTTAAATACCTCATAGTGAACATATACAGTATGTAACTTTAAACTATTTTATTACATTTACCCGTGTTAGGGTGTGTGCAAGTGTGTGTGTGTGTGTCTGTGTGTGTGTGTCTGTGTGTGTATGTCTGTGTGTGTGTGTGTGTGTGTGCTCATGAGTTCATGCTCAGTCCTCTGAAACAGCAGCAAGTGCTTGTAAAAACTAAATCTTCTCTCTGGATTTCACATCACTAAATCTCAAGTGTTTAAAAACCTTTGCCTGCTTATCTTTGGCAATCATTCATTCTTACAAAAATAAAAATGAATTTGGAGTATTCTATGATATTCATAGATTTGCACATTGGATAAAACAATTGAAAAAAATAATTTCTGGATATTGCCTTTTAGTTGTGAGTAAAAGTTAAAGTCATTTATTCATAATCATATAAACTAGTATCGGTTCAGTTCAGGCAGGAAATCCTAGATACACTGAGAAAGATGCTACAAGTAAAAATTTAAGAGTCATAATTTTGAAAAAAAATTAGAAAAACAAATTTTCACAGACTGTCGAAAAGCCACCAATGTTAAAGTATAGTATTTATTTGTTACATCAATGGGAAATTATATTCCTCTTGAGTGTATTAAAATTTGCTCAAGGTTGAAAAGGTTACAGAAAATCCTACCATAAAAATTGGTCATGAAGAATGTATGATGCTTATTGTATTAGCTTCTTTCCTCATTTCTGTGACCAGATACCTAACAGGACCTAACAGAAAGCAACTTCCTCAGAAGGAAAAGTTTGTTTAGTCTCACAGTTCACAGGGACGAGTCCATCATGCCAGGGAAGGCAAAGTAGCCGAAGTAACCACATCCATGACACTGACCAAGAAGCAGAGAATGGAAGGTGACAAAAATTTCTCCTTCCTCCTTTTATATTTGGCCTAGGTCTCAAGTCCAGTGATGTCCCCTACATTCATTGTGTGCATTCTCTCTTTCCTGGAAACTCCCTCACAAGCACACAAACAGAGATATGTCTCCCAGGTGATTCTGATATACTCCCCAAGCTGATAATGAGAATCGACTCCCACATTTCTTAATGCTAAACACATTAATTTCCTAGATATTTATGGGAAGATGACAACAGAATTGGATAGGAGGTACCGACTTTCCCATAGAACTCTCAAAACCCATGTACCTGTAAGTGGTTGGATCTGCCTGCTAGGAACCAAGACTTTCGTGTGACCCTTTGTGAGAATACTTCATTAACAGACTGTAACACTTGGTTCAATTTCTCTCCGTGTTAAAATAAACATTACAAAATTGCCATCTTTACCAAGGGAAGTAGAAAGACTGGCTCAAAATCGGAGTCATCACTTGCATCCTTGATGCTGTCCAAGTTAGGAGTCAGGCAACAGCGATGTTGTAGATTGACTTAATGGTTCAAAGTCATTTCCCACCAGCCAGCCTCCTTCACACTCGACCTCTGTGTATCAATGCACATGCCTCTTCTCTTCTGCATACACCATGGGAGATTACTGTTTTTTTCTTGAGTCGATATGCAAAAGGCACTTGTGAGAATTAGTTTCCCCAAACCTTAATAAATTCAGAATTTTGATGTAGCTATCAAAAAGTTAAAGCAATATAAGTAATTGAGGACATTCTGAAGAACCAGAGAGGGGAATTTGTCATCAAATATTTAAGGATTAGTCACATGAAGAGGAGTTTAAGGTCAAATTCCCTCAGCATCAAAGGATAAAGCCAAAGAGCAGACTATCTGGGTTTGAGTTCTTGCTCTGGCCTTTTATAAACTTTCTATATTTTAGCAGCTTGTGTCCTCTCTGAACTCTATCTTGTTGGTAAAATAAAAAGATTTCTTCTTTAACCCAGGCAGGGTTGAACAGACTAAGAATCCAAGCACATCATAATTGTAGGCCAAGTATAAGAAGGTCAAAGTCATCCTTGAGTATGTAATGAGTCTGGCATCAGACTAGGCTATCTGAGCTCCATCTGAAGAAAAATAATGTGGAGGGGTAGAGAGATGGCTCAGTGGCTAAGAGCACTGGATGATATATAGCCAGAAGACAAAGCTTTGGTTCCCTGCACCCATGTGGTGGCTGACAACATTTTGTAACTCCGATGATAAAGCAATCTCATGTCCCCTTCAGGAGCTTCACACACACACACACACAAACACACACACACACACACACACACACACACACACAAACACACACACACACCACTGTACATTTATGCAGGCAGGAAAATTCCTACCTCAAGGCATTGGTGAAATAACACACTTAAAATTCTTTAACATAATAAAAATATACTTGCCTAGGTTAGATATTTGGGTTCTTCATATTTCTCATCTGTGCCAAATATTTATTCACTCATTCATGTGCATGTCCAGATCCATTTGCCTCTTGGAACAAATATCTGTATCCCCTCAAGTCACTGAGACAACCACGGGCTCCTGTGTCTCTAGAATGACAGTGGAGAGCACACTCTTTGTTCCCCTTAACAGTTTCCTTGCTTTTTATTTTCTTCAGTCACTAGTTTTCAACTGGGAAAGAGAATCCAGCACAGTTTAGTTGACTGTGGGCAAAAGCAAATACGTTTGATAGTCAGTCTGTAGTTATTTAAACAATGACAGTGCATTTAGTTTTCTGCCAAGCATGTTGTAGCATTTATTATCTGAGTATGAGTAAAATATAATACATTTTGCAAGAATCTTACAATCCCAGAACAAACAAATAGCAACACAAAGCAGACATCCAGAGAAATAAATATGCTGTCATGTGTACCAAGTGACATATGTTATTGATAAAACCGTTTGCAAAGTGAATACCATGATGGTATCAATGAATACTGACAGAAAACATTGGCAGAGCCTGTATGGGGAGGTGTTATGTTTAATTCAGATTTGAAAGCACATGGAGTGTTTTACCAGATGGGGAAGAGATGGAAGGTTTTTGCATTCAGACACCTTCAACACTTCATCAGAATCTGGTGCCCACTCCTTTCTGTTTTGCTTACAGATCTGTTGTGTCCTCTGTCTCTCTGTGGAAAGGGGTGGTAGGTTCACCTCCATAGTACCTGGATCCTGAGAGACAGAACTCTCTAAAATGGTTTGCCTTTGTCTTTACCTCTCTTCATTCAACTGTAAGTTTTGAGTCTTCTGCATGAACTCACAAATCTTATTTTTTTTTTTTTGGCCCAAAGCAGCCAATATGAGAAAATATTAATAAAATGATGTGGAAACTGTGCATTAACTGAATGAGAAAAGGCTAGGGAAGATCAATAACCTCAACTGTCCTAAGACTGGAGGTCAAATCTCACTGTAAGGTGTTTGTAAATGTCCATATGCTTGTAAGGATTCTTACATAGTTTCTGTGCTGCACTCCTTGTGTTCTCTTAAGAAGATTTTGCTTGAGGTTAGTTCAACACCAATGGGGTTTTACAATCATTTTTTTCAATCATCAAAGAAGCCGAGTCTGTATTTGTTCAACATATTTGACTTGTATTAAACTTGGCTGTTCATGACAGATGTCTGCTCAAGCAGGCAAATGCGTTCACAGTGAGAACTCACTGAGAATGGTAGTGGGATAATCTATAGCATCTGTGAAGGGGGTTAAAGAGGGGAGATGCGGGAAATAAAAAAAATGAATCTTCATAATGTCCTTTGGATAGTAAAAAAATAGGACAAAAATAAAATTTAAAATGGAAACTCAGAGTCAAGATCAAGAATACAGATGAACAAATATGTGCTTGGTTAAAAATGTTAATGTCTCCAAATGTTTCATTTAGTAATGCATTTAAGAAACTATATTATTTTACTTAACACAAAAATTAAAAAAAAAAAAACCTTCTTTTAAAGCTGCAGCAGGTTGACTAATGGGCACACTAAATGTCAACTCCTCAAACCAAGAATATTTATATATTACTTTATTTGGGAATAACTATCCTTTTGATGTAGAGCTTCTTCTGGTTTACTCTGGTAGGTTATGGTTGTCATCAGAACCGCTGGGTGCTAGCAAGAAATGAATGAGGTGATAAATATTTGAAGGCAGAGACTGGAGTGATGTACCAAGCACTGAAGGCTGTACCCAGGATCTCAGTGAAATGAAAAGCCTCAGCTATTTCTTGGAGGGTCCTCATAGGGTATATAGACAGACTTGCTCAGATCTGGATTTGGGGCTTCTGACCTATACAACAGTGAAAAACTAAATCTATGTCATTGCATAGATTTTCTTGTCACAGAATACCTGACAGAAACAACACAGAAAAGGGTTGTTTTTTGGCTTGCTGTTTAAGGACATCACAGTATTAATTGTCAACTTGGCACAATCCAGACCATCTGGCAAGAGAATGTGAATGAGGAATTGTCTAAACCAAGTTGTCCTGTGGGCACGGCTATGGGGAGTTACCTTGATTGAGTTGATTGACTTGGCTGAGATAGGAAGACAGTGGGTGGAACCATTCCTTAGGTACGGGGATATGAAGTGTGTAAGGATGTAGAAAATGAGCTGAACACTAGCGTACATGAAAAAATTCATTGCCATTGACTGTAGACATAATGTGATTAGTTTTTCAAGCTCAGGCCACTGTGATGTCCCAACTATGATGGACTACAAGCTGAAACTGTGAAGTAAAATAAATTCTTACCGCCCCCCCCCCCAAGTTGCTTTCATTGGGGTATTTTATCACAGCAACAGGAAATAAAACTAAGGTAGTAGGGAAGACATGACATCTAGGAACAGCTTGGTGTGGGCTGTAGAGGAGCTGACAGTGGTAACTGAATGCACAACCCCCTCCCTAGATTTTACATCTCAGTGGATCAGGAAGGTAGAGCAGAAGAGATGATACAATTATATTAATCTCAAAATATTAAAAATTATAATAAAAGTGAACTTTTTTTTGGAGAAGAGGTTTTCAGGATGTGGGGCTTCCTGCAAGCTGTACAGAGATCTCAGAGTTGCAGTCTCTGAAGTCATCACGCAACTTGGTGGGGTGGAATTTCTGGTAATGCAAATGCTTTTTAGTTATCTCCACTCCTTGTAAGTAACCCCTCACCCACTCTCCTGTCAGCAACCCCAATAAAATACCTACCAGTTCAGGAAATTGGGCATTGGTGCAACTGTTACTTTGGTCTGTCATGGGCTTCCTATATGGGGCACATTTATATGTACGTGGCATATCTTCTAAGGACACTCTATTACATGACAAACACGCAACAGTGCAAAAGTTGCAGATGCACTCTGGGAAAGGGAAGCCTGTCTTTACATCTAAAGGACACAATTTTGCTAAGCTGTAGGTATACCAATCAATTCATGGTCTAAGGGTTTGGGGGTAAAAATGTCAAATGCCTTGGTTAAATTTTCTCTAAGTGCCATATTGCCATTTAAGATTTGTTCCATAAATTTAAAGCATAGTTGGTGGCACAGATATTTGCATGACTTTGATCTGAGTTTCCGGGAGTGTTCACCTATGAAAATGGCACATGTTTAATTCACAGTTCAATTCAGCTCACCCCTGAGATGTGCATTGAATGTCAAGTAAATTGGTGTTCTATGAGGTATTTTATTTTGTTTGCTTGAGGTACAGGAGATTGGACCCCGACCCTAAGCATGTTTTTTGTGCATGATCTCTATAACAGAGCTACAGCATTGTCCTTGAAATATTTTACATTAAAAATGAAGTTTCTCCCGTGGTCCAAAGTTTTTTTCTGCTAAGTTGTCCAGCTGTGTATAGCCCTTTGGCTTAGAGGGAGATTAGTGCTAGAGCTGGCACATACAGGCTGGGCTCCATGGACCTGAGAAGGTAGCTATCACTAACAATGGTGCCTCTGCTGTGGTGAATTCTGTGGAGTGACTTGCTTGAAGATTTTTACTGACAAAAGCATTTAGCTTTAGTCAAGTGATTAAAATTCTGTTTTGTTTTGTTTATTTTTTTCTGTTATAGTAGCCAGGACAACAGAACACTCTTGTGCTGCTGTTGGCAGGACAACTCTGATGAGCTAGGAGACAAAGCACCAAGGCGATCATTGAAGCTTTTGTTGCTGTGGCAAACATCATGGTCAAAAGCAACTTAGAGGTAGAAAAAACTTATTTGGTTTTTTTTACACTTCAAAGTCACAGTTCATATTAGGCAAAGTCAAGGAAGGAACCCAAGCAAAAATTTGAGGGTACAGGCTCCCCGGGAGCTGGAGTTGTAGGCTGATATAAGCTGTCCAGTTTAGGAGCTAGGAACTAAACTTCAGTCCTCTACAAAAGCATTATGCACTCTTAACTGCAAAGCCATCTCTCTATCTCCTAGATTTAAATTTAAGTCAGCTTGGGGCTCCTCAGTTCAACACTCCTCTTTTTTTTTTTTTATTTATCTTCTTTGCACACGCCATGGTCTAGCTACCTTTAAGTCCCCTCCTTCCTCCTTTCCCTGTGAGCAACATAAAGATAAGTGAAGTCAGGAGCCATGCTACTTAGTTCTTGTCAGATGGACACAAGCCAGTTTCATCTGGGAAAAAGGAACCTCAGTTGACAGAAAATGCCTCCATCAGACTTACCTATAGTCAAGTCTGTAGTGTATTTTGTTGACTAATGACTGAGGTGGGAGAGTGTCATTCACTATGGATGGTGCCACGCTCAAGATGCTGGTCCTGTGTTGAAGACGGCAGGCTCAACAGCCATGATAAACAATCCAGTAGGCAGCATCCTTCTGTGGCTTCTGCTTTAAATTCTACCACCAGGTAACTGCTCTGAGTTTCTGCCTTTGTTTCATGAGAAATAAGTCAAATAAACTATTCCCCAAATTACACTAAGTCATGGTATCTTATCACTGCAACAGAAGCCAAATGGTAGGACTCTATAGAACATTGAAGATACAAGCTAGAAATATCTCTGACAGATAAAGGAGTATATGATATAATGAGAATAAGATTTAGAATTTGCCTTTAATTGAGATATTTATTAGTCAGAGTTCTCTAGGGCTGCAACCCTTGAAGACAGTTCCTCATGTTGTGGTGACCTCCGTATGTAAAATTATTTTCATTGCTACTTGAAAACTCTTTTGCTACTGTTATGAATCATAATTTAAATATCTGTGTTTTACTGGCTGTGTCAATCTGACAAGAACTAACCAGAAGAGCACCTGTCTTTTTGTTGCTCACAGGGAGAGTAAGGAAGAAAGAGAAGGCGTTAAAGTGGGGAGACTGGCAAGGCAGCTAGACTGGTCTTAGACCACCTCTGCAAAAGTGTCATTCTACCTCCCAGTGAGGTTGTGACATATAGGTAAAGAAACACTGCTCTAAAGGAACAGAATAATAGAATAAATCCCCCCTCTCTCTGCGTCTTCCTTTCTCCCTTCTTTCACCCTCTCTCTGTGTTTGTACACATGCATGCATACACACACACACACACACACACACACACACACACACATGCACACACACACACACAAACACACACTCATGGCTTAGAAGTGATGATCCAGCTAGTCCAAAACTGGTTATCGTCTACTAATGGCATGTTGAAGAATCCAGTAGTTGTTAGGTCCATGAGGCTGGATGTCTTGGCTGATCTTTAGTATATGCTAGAGTCTTGAAGTAGTAGGCTCTAATGCTACTGAAGGAATGGACTTGCCAGTGAGGGTGAGGACAAGAAGTCAAAGAGCAAAAGCTCCCTTCTTCTATGTTCTTTATATAGGCTTCTAGCAAATGCCAGGGCCCTGATTAAAGGTGTCTCTTCCCACTTCAAAAGATCTGTATTAAAGTTGTGTCTTCCCCCTTTAGATGACTTAATTAAGAGAACTTCCTCCTGGTGCACCCAGCAGCATGGGTTTTAGTTAATTCCAGATATAATCAAGTTGACAATCAAGAACAGCCATCACAAGGTACAACTCAACAGAAGTCATAATAGGATAGCTTCATGTATGTGTGTGTTTGTAGAGTGATTCTGCTGAGTGAGCCATGGTGTCCAGAGTCAGTAGGTAACTTTGTCAGTTGTCAGATCCACCCGCTAGGGTGTTATCACTTCAACGGGCCAAAAATTCAATAGTCAAGAATGAGCCTTTAATAGTTACTAATCAATCTTAAAGCTTAATTATATTATTTTTAGTTATTCCTGTGGCTAGATTTCGAGCCACAACAGCTGAGAGAGTGCTTAAGATGACATTACAGTTTCCAGTAATTTACAAGATTAGAGTAGACCTCATAAAGGCTTCTCACAGCAGAACATCTCATCTGAGATCTAATTAAGGCAATCCATAAGTAATTAATACAAACTCCTAGTTTTGAAAAATGCACAGAGAGAGAAAAGAAAATCTTCCTCAGTTTGACAATTCAAGGCTGGAGCAATTTCAACCCTTTTCATCAAAACAGCTTCTTCGTGTGATAAAGACTACATTAAAAA
Organism: Rhabdomys pumilio; assembly: GCA_030674055.1. Taxonomy (NCBI): domain Eukaryota; kingdom Metazoa; phylum Chordata; class Mammalia; order Rodentia; family Muridae; genus Rhabdomys; species Rhabdomys pumilio. The sequence goes on from JANHMN010000027.1 coordinate 2,640,679, forward strand.
ACATGAGGTTTCATATTGATTCTCCATGTCTCTGTGGGTCTTCATCATTATGCATTGTGACTTCAATCTCCAGAATTCACAGGATTGTTGCAGGGGGAACAAAATGACTGGAGCATCATCACTTTTGACATAGGCTGCAATCTGCAAGCTCAGTCCAAACTGTATGTGGTGAGTAGTTACTTGAAATTCATATTTAAATGGCTCTTCAACTGCACGTTAAAATGAAGCAATTTAAATCCATAAAATTAGAGTTAAACAATGTCACCTCAATACCATCCACCAGAGATCATTGCCTACTTAAGAAGAATCGAGTAAGCAATCAATTCAACAACTCTTTCGACTTCATATTTTCTCACAGCTTATATGGCTGTTAAGGTATACCAATCCATGTACAAACACACATAGTAGGTGAATTTCTTTATTTAATTACCTCTTCATGCATGTTTTTGGTACTGTGAGAAAAGACAGGAAGTAAAGAACCCAAATAACTGTCCTGTATAGCACAGACAGAGTCAAGAGCCCTGCATTAGTTTTCCAAGCTGGAAAACATGGGTCTGGGAGAACATCCTGGGTGCATGTCAGTTACTTATATAAGAAAGAATTCTCAGCTGAGGAATACTGAATGGCTGAGAAGCACCTAAAGAAGTGTTCATCATCCTTAGTCAGCAGAGAAATACAAATCAAATCAAACTTGAGATTCTACCTCACATCAATTAGAATGGCTAAGATGAAAAACTCAGGTGACAGAAGATGCTGGCAAGGATGTAGAGAAAGAGGAACACTCCTCCATTGTTGGTGAAACTGTAAGCTGGTACAACCACTTTAGAAATCAGTCTGGCAGTCAGTCTGTCAGAAAATTGGAGATAGTACAACCTGAGCACCCAGCTATACCACTCCTGGGCATATACCTAAAAGATGCTTCAACATATAACAAGGACACATGCTCCACTATGTTCATAGCAGCCTTATTTATAATAGCTAGAAGTTGGAAAGAACCAAGATGTCCTTCAACAAAGGAATGGATACAGAAAATGTGGTACATTTACACAATGGAGTACTACTCAGCTATTAAAAATAGTGACATCATGAAATTCTTAGGCAAATGAATGGAACTAAAAAATATCATCCTGTGTGAGGTAACTAAGTCACAAAAGAACACACATGGTATGCACTCATTGATAAGTGGATATTAGCCTAAAGGCTTTGAATACCCAAGATACAATTCCTAGACCACAAGCTCAAGAAGGAAGACCAAAGTGTGGTTACTTCAGTCTTTCTTAGAAGGAGAACAAAATACTCATGGGAGGAAATATAGATACAAAGTGTGGAGCAGAGACTGAAGGAAAGGCCATCCAGAGACTGCCTCACCTGGGGAATCCACCCCATATACAGACACCAAACCCACACACTATTGCAAATGCCAGGAAGTGCTTGCTGACAGGAGACTAGTATAGCTGTCTCCAGAGAGGCTTTTACAGAGCCTGGCAAACACAGAGGCTGATGCTCCAGCCAACCATTGGACTGAACATGGGGTTTCCAATGGAGGAGTTAGAGAAAGGAATGAAGGAGCTGAAGGGGTTTGCAACCCCATAGGAAGAACAACAATATCAACCAACCAGACCCCCCAGAGTTCCCAAGAACTAAACCACCAACCAAAGAGTACACATGGAGAGTTCCATGGCTCCAGCTGTAAATGTAGCAGGGGATACCCTTGTTGGACATCAATGGGAGGAGAGGCCCTTGGTCCTGGGAAGGCTCCATGCCCCAGTGTAGGGAAATGCCAGGGTGGGGAGGTAGAAGTGGATGGGTGAGGACACTCATAGAAGTAGGGGGAGGGAGGATGGGTTAGGGGGTTTCCAGAGGGGAAACCAGGAAAGGGAATAACATTTGAAATGTTATTATAATAAATAAAATATCCAATAAAAAAGAAAAGAAAAGGAGAAGCGTTACAGCTCCCAGAATCTATGTACCCTGGGATTTTCAGAAGAAAAGAATGAGTTAAATATATGACATTTAGTGCTGTTAATGCTACAGTCTTCAGCGGATGTGTGTGTTTATGTTGTACCCATGTATATGCTGTGTGTGTGTGTGTGTGCTTATTTTGTGTGTGTTTTATGTATGCTGGAATGCATGTGTGTAGTATGTATTGTGTATTGCATATGTATTATGTACAAGCATGTGTGTTGTGTGCATACATATGTCTATGTATATTAAATATACATTTTTATGTGTGTTGTATGCATGTGTTGTGTATGTTGTGTGTGATTACATATATTGTAGGCATGCTTGTATGTTCTATGCATATATATGTTTGTGTGTGTATATATGTGTCACTGTATGTGCATGTATGTCATATGTATAGGCTGTGTTTGATTGTGTATATATTTTTTTTTTGTTTTTTTTTCAAGACAGGGTTTCTCTGTGTAGTCCTGGCTGTCCTGGAACTCACTCTGTAGACCAGGCTGGCCTCAAACTCAGAAATCCACCTGCCTCTGCCTCCCAGGTGCTGGGATTAAAGTCGTGCGCCACCACCGCCCAGCGATTGTGTATATTAAGTATATATATTTCTCTTAGTATTTTTGCACTTTGTTATATGCCAGAATTTATTATTGAGTAGGCATTCTTCCAAGGTTTTTTCATATGATACCTAGTTATAAAAGCCAGGCCAACTTATTTTTCAAACTGGATTCTTTGTTGAGAAACAACTCCCATCTATTTTACCCTGTCAAAGTTCAATGAGTTCAATGACTCAAAATATTTAGAATTCACTGTATGTTACTTTACCCAATTTTACAAGTTTTCATTAGCTTAAAAAGAATCCTCTGTACATAAGAATCATTCCAATATACACTATGAACTTTGAACTTCAATATGTGACTCAACTTCTCTGGTTATGTTTCCTCATCACAATAATGAAAGAAGAGATATAATATAGCTCTTTCTCTTTGGTTGTTGAAACTAAATAGATAAATAGGTTTTTTTTGTATAATATTAGATTCTGTTTCTCTTGCTCTAATAAAGCACCTTGGCAAAAGCAACCTAAAGGGGAAAAGGCTTCTTTGGCTCAGAATTTCAGGTTACAGTTCATTACGTCAGAGAAATCACAGCAGCGACAAACTGAGAATTGTTCACACTGAAAACAGTCAAGAACAGAACAGTGAACTAGTGTATGCTGCTTCTCAGGCAGCCTCTCCGTTTATATAGCCCAGAATTCCTCCACCAGTTAACATGGCTTTTCCCATATCAATTGGCATTATTATGACAGCCCCTCACAGATATTCTCCAAAGTTTATTTGAATTTAGATGATTCCTCATGGTGTGTCCAGAGGCTTGCCCCCTAGGTGTCTAATTAGCAATTAATACTGAGCTTCACAGATATCTTATGGGTTCATGTCCTTTGTTAATAGTGACAGGGCTTCTTTTAAGGCTGTGCCTATTACAGCATGTGCACATGACATGTTTTCTATATCACCCATTGATAGACACAGAGATGGTTCCACAGCTTGTCTGTTGTAACCAACAAGTCCACGAAGAAAGGAGATATTTGGTTTCATTTCCATTCAGTATTCAACTAAAAGAAGTATCCTAAAGATTAACGATGAAATATAAAATCCATGACAAGAGTTACTTGTTTATAAGTAATTCATAACCCTCAATTAATTTGATCTATTTTAAACTGTGGTTAACATAACATAACTTAAAGATCTGTATGAGATCAAGCCATTTAAAATTTAAGCACGGAAAAAGAAGGGGACCCCAAGACCCCACTTGTCCTTGCTGAGGAGTTATTGACAGTTGACGGCTTCTGGGCAAGGAAGAGTCTCTTTCTCTTGGTAATCAGGTTATTGGTAGGATGTCCATGCACTTATGGCTAGCACCAATTAGACTTAGTGGGATATATGTGAATAAGACATGAATTAGGGACCTGTGTTGGGACAAACTACAGGGGGAACTGGAAGAGAGGGGAGAAAGGTAGATATGAGAGTAACACATTATATATGATCAGGAAAATTTCAAAGAATAAATAAAAATTATTGTTGAAAGTAAAAATGACCCCTAACATAAATACTCAAAAATAAAATAATAAATCAATTTTTTTAAAAATGTGGATAAAATATCCAACCATGTCAGACACTCAGCAGCAGCAATTACAAGAAACAAACAAGCCCAGAGCTGTGTGGTGATTAGTGGGATACAGATCCACGGTCAATGCTGAATTTGAGTTACTTTTTAAATTTTTGTTTTTGGTTTCAGTCACCTCTCATCTGACCTATCTGTGTTCCAGATCAGGATGCACTCAGTCCTCCTAATCCATGCCTGACCTTTGTGGAAATAAGCAAAGACACAGCAAATGACAAAAGCCAGAAACATATACCCAGCACTGGCTATGGAGAAAGAGCAGAGATCATCACTTGGCCTGGCAGAAACTCCAGGCAGTGATACAAGTGAGGGAAACCTGGCAAAAAGACCAGGTATTCACTGACTGGATGCTGTGTGCATGGAGCAGCTAGGTCCAAGCAGGCAGAGTCTCCTCTGTGAATGCTTACAGCTATAGATTTACCTTTCTGTGATTGGTGCTAAGTAGGAAATGCATACCCAAAATAAAGAAGTTGTTAGAGATTAATCAAACTGTGTCTACTCAGAAACCATTTTCTCAGATGCAAGTTTTTGATGCCATGGATTAATGCTAGTGAGAGCAGTCTGATGTCCCACAATGTGACTTATCCTTGGCTCCTATGGAGAGGTAGACCACCTGTGCTCACTGCTGGGGGGTCCAGGTCCAGGTACTATTGTATATAATCTACCCATTGTCCTTTAGTACAGTGAGTCTCTTATGTTGTGATCATGCTGACATAGCAAAGCCTGTTTTGTTGTTTTATATCCTTTTGGTCTCTCTGTCTCTCTATCTCTCTGTCTCTCTGTCTCCCTCTCCTTCTTCCCTTCCCCATCCCCTTCTCCCTCCTCCTTTTCCCCCTCTCTCATAGACTAGAACAGGCCACTCACAAAATCCTTGATTCCCCCCCCCCCCCCTGTTTCCAGCTTTATCTAATGTATAAGCCTGCGAGCTAAGATCAATAGTAGTGTCTGGCTTCTTCCTCTGCATGTGTTAGGTTGCTTGACAGTCTAGCTGGTTATCCTTTGTCCAAGGAAACCTTCTGCCCCCTTCTTTCAGAATTATCTCAGCCACTGCCCACTTCGGAAGTAAGTCACTGTGCTCCTCACTCAGAACAACAGAATGTTTTGCCTCAAACATATGTATGTAATCTGTGAATGTGTGCATGTTTTCTTGTATACATACACACAAGTGTGTACATTCATGTGGAGCCCTACCTGAAAGTGACATTGGGTGTCTTTAATTACAGGGTCTCTCAATGAACCTGGAGCTCTCCAATCCTGGTTTATATGCTAGCCAGCTAGATCAAGGGTTTCTCTGTGTTGCCTCCCAAGTGCCAAGATTGCAGGCAGTCACCACACCTGTATAGATTTTAGCATGAATTAAAGGAATCCAGACTCTGATCCCTATATCTTCTTAGCAAGTGCTTTATTGATGAAGCCATTTCTTCCAGCCTGTTACTTCATTTCAATGAGTGTCTCACCCATCCTAGACCAAAGACATGAGCCATTGTTTGTCCTGACCTCAGTGCTCTGGTCAGCATCCTATTAATGCACAGTATCAAATAAAAGAGTGGAATTGGGAGCAACTTGTTTAGACTTCCTTTGGAAAGTTCTTCCAACACACCACATGGTATGAAAATGTGACATTAGAAATAAACACTGAAAGATCAACTCAAGTGGTCAAGCGGAACAGACATGATTAAAGTATTTTCGATGTGTCCTCATGACATTTTAGAAAATGTCTCTATTCTGAGGTTATGAATTGAGCAAATTTAAAGGCAAAACCTTTCCTCTGCCTGGCATTCAAACCTTGAGTAAGGGGTTCTTTCAGCAACATTTGGGCTGTTCTCTGGAGTGGGAATACCTTCCTTTCCTGGTTAAGACTTGCATAGTAAACTTGGCACAGGTACACTGAGAACCAGTGTGAGGGGAGACATTGAATCTAAGAGAAACAACCTTGATTTAAAGGACTTCAGTTTCTGAACTCTCACTGATTGAGAGTGATAGAGTTTTGTTCACATATTGAACTTTGGTGGTGGTAAGGGATTATTTTTGGTTGAAGGTCAAAGATTATCATTCTACTGATGGAAAACAAATCAAAGCCTGGGCAAAGAAATGAGAAATAAGGGAAGGTAGGTGTGGTT
>JANHMN010000027.1:2646948-2702866 GCA_030674055.1 Rhabdomys pumilio
GGTATTTGCAAATTCATGCTAGGGTTAGTTATGCTATAGCAGGTGGTAATATTGAAACATTATTTTACATGGGTAAAATGTAGTCTAATATTCTGTGTATGACTTCTTCATGTTGCTCCATTACATTATTTTAAAGGTTGCTTTTATTTTTAATTATATATTTGTGTATATCTATGTGGGGATAGATGCATGTGAGTGGAGTACCATGGAGGACATAGGGGGCATTGGATTCCCCAGAGTCAGAGCTACAGGTGGTTGTAAGCCGCTTGACATGGGAGTTGGGAACTGAATTTGGATCCTCTGAACAAGTGCTCTTAACTGCTGACCCATCTTTCTAGCCCTCATTACAAGTTTTTATATCATCATCTATCAATAACCAACACACTTTGATTTGCTAGGACTGCTCAAGGCAAATTTTGGCCAGTACTAAACAAAAGTGATCTAAAGAAAACAAGGTCAGAATACCACAGAAGTGCATTGCTTTTGTATATTCCATGATGGGTAAGGAAGGCATTCTTGTCAGAATGACCTAAGATAGGCTCAGTCTTGTTTACAAAATAAAAAAGGGGGAGATGTGGAGAGCTTCAGGGGGCTGCTTGACAGGAATATGACATAGGCCAAAAACAAGGAAATGGGCTTCAGACAGGAATTTGACATTAGGCTAGAACAAAGAAGTAGGCTTCCAGCATGAAAATGACTTTGGGCTAGGACAGGGAAGTAGGCTCAGATATTTTGGTCACCCTGATAAGCCCTTAGAAACAGTGATCATGGGAGTGATCACAGGACCTTGTTTATTGCCTTGCTTGTTCTTTGACTACTTGTGTTTACTGTCCTGCTTGTTTCTTGACCATTTGCATCTATTGTATTGCTAGTTCCTCAACTTAGAACTGACCTTAATACTTGCATGTAATTAAAATGGTATTAAAGCAGATTAGGAAAAAGTAAAAAAATAAAAATAAAGATAAAAATAGAAAAAAGAAAAACAAGGTCTTTATTTTTCAGCAGAAAGAGGTGGGCTATGTGAGTCTCAAAGTTGTCCCTGTTTCAGCAGGTGTCAGGATAAGGGTGGTAACTTTTGATTGGCCCTCTTATTTGGATCTCACTACTATTCTTCAGTAGGACTATAAACATCAGCAGTCTTTGCCTGCAAGGACCCATATCATTCTAGGTATTGGAATAATTCTAGAATTATTGATGAGTTAATGAGAATAGCTGTTACAGAATTAATGATTAAATTGTGTGTTGAGCAATCATTAAACATGAGTGAAACCTCAAATCTCATGTGAGCTAGGTTACTAGAGGTATTTTTGATTGCTGTCATAAATAACCATATTTAGTGACTTAGTTTATTTATTTATCAGTATGTGTGGTGGTTTGTTTTGTGTCAACTTGATGCAAGCTAAAGTCATTTGGGAAGAGGGATTGAGAAAATGTCTCCATAATGTTGGCCTATAGTTAAGTCTGCTGGGCATTTTCTTGATTAATGATTGACATCAGAAGGTCTACCCCACTGTGTGCAGTGCCACCTGTAGCCAGCTGGTCCTGAGTTGTGTAAGAAAGGAGGTTGAACATCATGGTAAACAGTATTCCTCATGGCTTTCACTTCAGTTCCTGCCTCCTTGTTCCTGCCCTGAGGTCCTTCCCTGACTTCTGTCAGTAATGGAATGTGACCTGAGAGTTGTAAGCTGCTTTCACTTTCCTCTCCACGTTGGTTTTGGTCATGGTGTTTTATCACAGCAATAGGAACTCTAAGACATTATAAGTGTTGCAATCACAGGTCTTAAAATTGTTCTTTATAAAATATTAATGTTCTAATCTACTTAATTAATTGGGTTAAACAAACAAAAAAACAAAAGGAAAATATAAATTTTTAAGAGTCTTCAACATTCAATTGAAGCTCAGGAGCAGATGGCATAAATATCACTATTCCAAGTGCTACACTCTTAACCCTTCCAAAACTAGAGGGCCAGTCCAATCAATACCCACATTATTAGATACTGAAAGTTGACCTCTTCACACAGCTTCAGATATTGATCCAAATGCTAAGAATAATGAGTGCAATCCATTAGGGGTCACAGAACATTCAATTAGATTATACATGAACTCAGTATGCTGCTTGCTGGTGTGAGTATAACTTAATAAATATTTATTAAGATAATTAGGTAATACTGTTTTGAAATGTTTTATTCATTTTAAAGTGCTTCTGATTGATTAAAATGTTTTCACAATGCTACCCTTATTTCTGGAATTCTCAGTTCTGAATTCTCTTCTTCCTGTATCACTTACTCCAGCTTTTGCTGCTGAACATCTAATAATTGTTTTTTATATGAAAAATAATAAATTCAGCAAAGAATTCACAAAAGAAAAAAGTAAATATTTTATTTTTTTCTGGGTGGGGTGCTGAAGTACTCTCAATTGTATTACCTTTTATATATGTTTGTGCTTTCTATAATAAGTATCTATCACTTCATGATTGGTTTAAATGCTTTTTTGTTGTTGTTAAATCAAATGGTTCCACTGCTGATAGATTTAGTCAGTTAACAGGATAATGCTGTTTCTTATTTTGGAGATATTACATTGAAAACTACAAAAGTTATTAATGATATTTAGGTGCATAACAAAAAATTTTACAATCAAGAAATCTGTATTATTAATATGACCTTACTAAAAGCAAATGCAGAGATATTACATATCAATCTCTAGTAACATTATGAGAAGATTTCAGAGCAGCCCTGGACTCTTCCACAATCAGCAGTGGTTCCCCAGATAAAAGCATATGGCCCATTTACTGCAGAATCATTCTGTTTAATTATGTGAGAAGAGTTTCTTTCCAGTGGGTTATGCAGGTGAGCATTTCTTCCCCACGACGATCAGGATGTGGTCCAGCAGGCTCACACTTTGAGGAGAGCACTTTTGAGTCTCTCATTTCTGATCAAATTGCTAAAAGTCAGACATTGTGTGGAAATTGATGTGGGGAGCAACCCACACCAAGCAGGATCCTTTAGTATGCAGCAGGTGTGCTCAGCTCCCCTTTGAAGTCTGTTCAAGGGAAAGCTGCATGCTCTGCAACAACGCGGAGTTGATTCTTCTGGACTGCACTCAGAGTTTATCAATTTGTAGAGGTCATATCCAGAGCGGAACTACAAAGAATCACATTCTGCAAAGCACACATGCCCTCTGTCAGGTACAGCACTCAGCTAAGGTGCTCTGGGTGGTGATGACCAGGCACAAAGGAAAGGAGAATCAGAGACAATATTGACTTAACCACTCGAAAGGCATATTTCCACTTTATTATTTCCTTTAGAAACCTCAGCGTTTAGTTATGATAATATTTATCATCCTCTCACTTGGAATGTGTTCTATACCTGGAGATTCTGGGATACTGATAGTAGTTGTGATGATGGTGATGGCAATGAGGGTGATTGATGGTGGTGGTGGTGACAATGAGGATGGTGATGGTGGCAGTGGTGATGGTAGTGATTAATAGTGATGATGATGGTGGTGACTGATAACTTTGAAGTTAATAATTATGGTGATAATAGTAACAAGATAATTGTGTTTTCAGTAATGATGATGATGATGATGATGATGATGATGATGATGATGATGAAATGATGGTGAGGCTAATCATGTCAGAAGGGAACAACAATGAGAGTTGTTTGTATTTTCTGATTATGTATTCTCACAAATCTTGGAGTATTTTTACAATTCATGTTTTAAGCTATAGAGTCTTAGGGTTTCAATTAGGACCGAATTGCTAGTAACAATTTTAATTCATTGACATTTACCCACAGTGCCAGTTGCAAAGGTCCTGGCCTTTGTTAAATATTCATAATGATTTTTTTGTTACTCCCCAGGGCATATTCCAAAGATGCCCATGAGAGCATCTAAATCCTTAGATTAATCCTTAACTTGTTCTTCATCCATGTTTCTTCTGTCAACCCTGCCAAAACCACTACAAATAAGTTACCAGGGGGACATCAGAGCAGTACATTTCTAGCCTCTTGACTCCGCTGATAAGAAGGGGAAGGTAGGTGCCTGTGTAGGAAGGAGTCTGGCTTCAGCAGCAGTTGGCATAATACCTTGATACACAGATCATCAACTCAAAGTTTCCCTTTGGAAACACATGTCTCCATTCTTCTTCCCTGTTCCTTCTTGGCTAGAATTTAGAAAGCAGCTGGTGGAATCTGAGGACTGTTTCGAAGACAGACCTGCTCTGTATCATCTGTTCTGTCCCATGTGTTATTCAAATCCCTTTGATTATTTCTTTCTATGTTTCAAGGCTGTTCCTTTCCCATGAGGGCTTCGCCAATGGGCAGGGGGTAGTCACTCTAACTTCTGCTACATTAAGATTCATATTGAGAAAATCATTTTTGTTTATCATTAATTATTCACTCTATGAGTAGATGTGATTTATCACCTATTTTTTAACTACTAAAGAAAAAGACAAGCTGTTATTATGTAAACCAGTCATGTCACTTGAAACTCATGATCCTCCTGACTGCCTCCTGAGCATGGAGATTTGAGGCATGCACAGACATGGGTGCTTTATGTCTCTCGCTTGCTATTTCATCAGTCAAATGGATAGAGATCTCCCTGGAAACCATATCAATGACATCAGGAGATAAAGACAGTGTTCAAAGTGCTTCTCTGTTACTATGAGTGGATAGCACCGTAAGGCCTTGCCCTGGGGTGACTCAGGGAGCCAAAAATGTTCCAGAAGAGCAGGGAAGATAGTATGGTTTCTGGGGCATTTACCCTCGACTGTATACAGTAACCTTTCCTGCCAGTCCTATTAGGATCCTGAAACTTCCCTGAGATTTATGGCCCTTCTTCCACAAATCACAAAATTCTGTAGAAAATGTTAAAACTCAATGAAGATAGCAACCAGTGTTTTAAGAGATTTCAGACTGATAACTGTCACACTCTGTGGATGGGTTATGGACAGGCATCTTTCCTGCTTTTCAAAATGTCTGCCATGTTTCTACCTATTGCCTCTTGTGTTGAGGTCTGGTCTATTGCTATGTATTATAATGCTAAATTGTGTGTACCCAAAGGTCAAGTTGTCTGCAAGTTTTGATTGTGCAAACCTTGTTTCTTAATTTAAAACTATTGGATAAAAAAATGGCCATAGCTAATTACTGGAGAAATTAGAGATAGGCATTTTTTGAGTTACCTAGTTGGGAAATGCAGAAGAAGAAAGAAAAAGGATGAGGGAGAGAAGAGGAGGTCACCATGAGAGAAGACAGACCATGAGCACATGGCCAGGAGAAACTGCAAGAATTTCGGGTACACTGCTGGGGAAGTAACCAGGCTAAGCAGATTAGGGGTTATCCCCTGCTCCAGTAATTGTCACAACCAAATAAAATAACCATAGTCTGAATCTCATTCATTAATAAACTAGCTGAGGATAAGTTTAACTTAGGTCAAATATTATACTCCCTTGATTCATTTGTCCCTGAGATAGGCAATTCTTGGGGCAGGGAGATATGTATAAAAAAAGAAATCTTTCTTTTTTTGGCCCCAGAAACAAAGAAATATAATATTCCCCATAGGATCCTGTGTTTAAAAACTTTGTCACCAGCTGTGGAAACTGAGAGATAATAAGTAACCAGAGGAAGTAGTTTATTGTGGCAGGAATGACCTCTGAAGTCCTGTATTACTCTCTGTCTCCTGTCTACAGTGATGTGAGCATCTCTGCCTTGCCTTCACCATCAGGATGGACTAGACACACTGAAAGCATGAATCTTTTCTCCTTTAAGTTCTTTATGCCATGGATTTTTGACATGGCAACAAAAGTTGATACAGTATGTATGAGAGTCAATTGTCATCTGAAGCCAGTGTGTCCACAGAATAGTAACCTAGGAACTGCAGAATTGCAGACACAGCAGGGAATATGGCTCAGTGAGCACCTGACACTCAGATCACTCACAAGTATAAAAAATACCCAGGTGAGGTATCACACACTTGTAACTGCACTGGAGAAGCAGAGTACAGCCTGTTGTGCTAGCCAGTCTAGCTGAAAAGATGAGATGCAGGGTCACTGAGAGAGCCTGTCTCAAAGAATAAGATAGGGTGCAATAGGAAAGGATGTGTCACAGGAGACATTTATCCCACTCCCTCTCCAACATGTGTCCACAGACATTCACACAGATATACAAGTATGCACAAACAACACACCATACATATATACATACACATATGCACACACATACCTCACACAGACATACCTATATACTTATGCATATATACACCAATACACATGCATACACACACACACACACACACACACACACACACACATTAGCACAAATCACAGCATTGTCATTTCTTCATCTACTCTTCGGCTTTGTAACTTGAGTTAAGGAAACATGACTTTCTTGATTTTCTCACAATGAGCACTCACATCCCTGTAAATAATAATCTTACAAATAAACTTTATATTTGTGAGGAAAATGAAGCAAATACTAAATTTGCTTAGAAAACTCATCTGCCCGTGCATTTGAGGCTCAGCTGTAGCTTCTCATACATCCTTCGTTTTCTTTGTCCTCGTTCCCTGCTTATTGTCCAGGCCTCTGCTGGAGCTGATCTTTATGGCTTCATGAGCTGGGAAGGCAGCCCTGTCACTTCTCCTTCCTGATAGTCTGCTGTTCTTCCTTGCCTCATGTCATGGTGTCTTCCTTCCTTGCTTGCCATGTGCTACGATGTGCTCCTTCCATATTTCATCTCTCTGACTTCTGCCCTATGAACCTCATTCAATCCTTGCAGGCATGGATTCTGTATTAAAGCTTGACCTTGTTTCTTCCTTTTAGTCTAGAGACAGAGACTAATAAACACGGCTTTTAGTCTCAGAAACTGATGGCAGTCCTGAGCCTCATTTTCCAAGGGCTTTGTCCTGCCACTTTCTGTTAAAGGGAATTCATGGAAACGCAGGGGTGTCTCTCGGATGGGGCCAAGCTGTCTCAGACTCAGAGGCTGATGTAGAGAACAATCAGTAACTGGGTCAGACAAGCTCAGGATTTCAATCTGAGGGAGTTGCACCACATTAGAATTAGTTCTGTAAGAGAAGGCTGTGCCAGGCTGCTCTGCACTAGCAATAAAAGTCAGAGAGTAAGGAGGCAGGAGAATGGAAGGGGATTCTTATTACAGGTGACTGACAGGAGACATCTTGCCATACTCAGATGTGCCATGGAAAGATTATATCTTAAACACTCATTAAAGGGAACTATCAGAATACAGACTGAGAGCAACAAATTATAAACACTTAGTATGCCTAGTGTTTACCTAGAACAATAGAGGTACTTTCAACAGATATTTATCCATGCATACTAGGGATATATGGTCTTGGGACAGAACCATTCTCATATACATCTGGAGACTGTAGAGTGAGGCAATCCTTGTAAAACCCTAACGTCTATAACTCAGAGTACATTGTTTTAAACCAGCGCATCTGAGACTAGGATGGTAGCTTTACTTTTACCATTTTCTTTGAAGTATGTTTCAATACTTCTATGTAAGTATGATATTCCATTTGGAGTTAAACATATCCAGCTTCAAGTGCAGCAGATCCTTGTTTCCAAAGCTCTGCTACTGAAAACCACCATAGTCACATGGATCTCTACTGTAACCTCTACAGAAATGTGTCTGTCCGTTTCCCTGCAGCTTAAACTCCCATGATCATGTAGGTCTCTAGGCATCTGATTAATCCTTTCTGCCTAAGCAGGTGCAGGTAGCAATCTTTTATTTTCCTGATCCTGGGTCAAGGGGGCACAGATGCCCCTTTTAAGCTGAGAGAGAACTGTTTTGCAAACAAAGAGGTAGTATGGTATGTAGAGTTTTTAATTTTAACTTTACTGTTGATTACTGATTACTGACCCTCCTCTAGTTTGTGTATGTGTATGTGGTTTGTGTATATGATATGTATCCGAGTGAGGGTGTTCACATGCCACATTGTGCATCTGTGTGGAGTCAAGAGAGTCTTTAGGGGTCTGTTCTTGTCTTTTACCTTTGTTTTGAAGCATGGGTCTCTCTTGTTTCTGATGTTCTGTTCATTCCAGGCTAGCTATTTCATGAGCTTCTGGGAGTTTTTTTGTATTCTCTTCTTATCTCTCAAAACAAGTGTTGGGATTACAACTGTGTACTTTGTGAGGATTTGTACATGGGTTCTAGGGATCCAAATTTACATAGTCAGGATTATGGGTCAAGCACTTTTACCCACTGTTGCTATTTCTCTGGAATCTTTCATGCTATTTATCAGGTATTTTCATTTCCAGCAATGTCAGATTTGGATATTCAGACAAAACCTTTTTGGAAACATTAAAAATCTGATTAAAAAACAGCAAGAAACTTCCTGGCCTAATGTCAAAGGCTAATGAAGAGTGCAGTCAGGCATTTGAGCACCTCTGGCAGATTGTCGCTGAGGGTCTGTGTGAATATTATGATTTAGAGCTGATGATGTGTTCTAGGAATGGAGACCAACAGAGGCTCCTTCACACAACCTAAGATTCCAGAGGGCAACCTTGTAGAGGAGGTGAATTAGATTATCATGTCTCTCTTCCTCCCACAGTGAACAGCTGGGAACTGGCTATTTTGGATCTTAGTTTGGTTTCCTATAGAAGTAAACTTTAGATTTTGTATTAATCAGTGTGATAAAAGAAACAGAACCAACAATCAACACTATAAAGCTGTCTCCCTCCCTCTCTCCCTCTCCCTTCCCTCCCCTCCCCCTTCCCTTCTCCCTCTTCTTCCCCCTCTCTCTCCCTCTCCCTCCCTCTCTCTCTCTTCCTCTCTCTCTGTTTCTGCCTCTCTCTCCCTCTTTCTCTCTCTCCCTCTCTGTTCATCTTTCTATTTATCTATCCACTAAGTCATCTGCCATTTATCTAACAACCTATCAGCCATCATATATCACCTATTATTTTTCTCAGTCATCCATCCTCCAAGAATATATCTATTATCTGTCAATTTTATCATTCACAATAATCTATTATACATGTACCTATATATCAACTGTTTATTATCTTTCCATCTATGACCCCTTGACTTTCTTTATCTGTTTAATCTATATCTTATTATTTATATAAGAGTTTGGCTAATAGGTTTATGATTACTGTGGCAGCTTATAGAGTTAGCATTTGCCAAGTGGAGACCTAGAGAAGATCTTCAGTCCAAGCCTGACAGCCTGAGAACCAGGTGCTCAATCTCAGCCTGAAGGGAAGAAAGGCTAGAAAAAAAGTCCCAGCTCAGTGAGTGAAGCAAAACTATAGGGAAGAATATCAATGAAGCAGAAAAAAATGAATATACTTCCTCCATATGGACTTTGCTCTACTCAGACCTTCGAGGGACTGGATGATGCCTAATTGTCTTGGAGACAAGGGGCTGAACCCATTGATTTTTGTGCAAACTTTATCCAGCAATAGCTTCCATTGACTTACCCTAAAGCACTGTTTATCTGGGAGCCCTGCGGCTCCATCAAATTGACACAGGTTAATGACTGCAGAGACAGGCTTAAGGAAAAGTAGTGTATTGACATGTACAGTAGCTGCTCTGTTGTGGAGGTCCAAATTTCTCTTAGAGCTAATACATCCCCCTACCTGGTGATGGTGGGCTGCAGCAGGCTCTGTGGTCCTCAGCTGTATAGCTTATCATCCAAGTTTACATCTCCCACTTTGACAGTACTACTCCAGGCATATGAAGGCTTGGCCTCCATGTTTGAGTGCCAGCAGTATCCAAAGGCCATTGCCACCCCGAAGCTCCCTGTGGAATCATGTAAGATGGATACAGATACACTGTATGCCAGTGTTGTCTCATCTCATCATTCCTTAAATGCAATAAAAGTCAATGTGTGATGTAGAACTGGCAGTGCCTCTCTTCCCCTCACCCTCCATCACAGGATTCATAGCCACCAAGTATCAGAGAAGCTGGCAGATGCTAAGGAAGCATAGCTAGATAGCAGGAACAAAAATAAATAAACAGCAGTAATGATCAGAACAACAACCGGTTCTCAGTCATCCCTCTGGACACTCAGCACTTCAGGCATTCCATGTTTCCTGCCTTCTCCCATTTACTTAATGTTCACAATAAGTCCATGTAGTGGAATGAGTTGTTTTCCACAGTTTAGAGTTTAAAAATGGAGGCTCAGGTGCAGAAAGTAAGTTGCTTGAGGCAGCAGAGTGTGGCAAAGCCACTGCTGGATTTCCACTTTGACCACTGTTATTTGGTAGTTGTATTAATGTCCTCATCACTGTGATATTTGATGACAGCAGGTTATCGGTTACTTTTCTGTTGCTGTGATGGAATACCATGTCCAGAATCTACTTAAAGAAACAAGTGTAATTTGGATTATGGTTCCAGAGTGTTAGAGTCCACAGACTCAGGAAGGCATGGCTGCAAGAAGCCAGAGACGGAATCAGAGAAATCATCTCTCAACCACCCACAAGAAGCAGAGATAGCAAGCAGACAGCAGGGTAAGGTTATATAAACTGTCTAAGCCTACCCCAAGTGACATATTTCCTCAATCAAGTTTATTTGTCCTAAAGGTTCTATGACTTTCCAAAACAACATGAGAAGCTGGAGCAAATGGGGAGCCAGTGTTCAGATACATTAGTTAAAGCAGATGTATTTGGTGGGTGGGAGAGGCACAATAGCAACTTAAGGGAGGGCTTACTTTGGCTTATAGTTTGAAGGTCCAACTGTATTGGTGGAGAACTCATGGCTGCAGTAGTAGGTGGCTGGTCACTTTGTAACTGCCATCAGACTACTTGATATGGGTGCTGGTGCTCTGTTCACTTCTTTCTTTTTATTTTGCCCAAGCCACAAGCCAATGACATGATGCTACTCACATTTAGGGTAAGCTTTCCATAGTTTATACAATCTAGACATTCCCTCACAGACATGCCTGAGTTTATATCCTAGGTGATTCTAGCTTCTCTCAAGTTGCCATCAATAACATCTATCCCTGGTGGAAAAGCTCAGAAAAATCATCATACTTTTGGGTCTGTGTTAGTGCTATTTCTAATACAATATAGTTAACTAAGATGTGATATATTTCAAACAGTTAACTACTTCGTATAAACATCATGACTTCAAAATCAGTAGTTTGGTGACAAGATAACATAGTATGCAATAATTATTAATTAATGGGCTGGGAAAGATATTGAACCAAATAATGACCAGTTGCTAAATGGATCTCATAATTCTACAGATAAATTAGATACAGTAACATTTGGTGATACACAAAATCACAGTAGGTAAAGTTAAGTAACTCAGTTATCCTCACTTCAGACTGGCCACAGAGTTTAAGAAATATTTTACTTTTCAGTGGGGTGTGGTGATACATTCTTACAAATCTAGCACTCAGGAAACAAAGATATAAAGATGATGAGTCCCAGGCTAGCCTAAGCTAAATACTTATATTCAAATTTTCTAAAACTTACATTTTTCTTTTGCTTATCTCTTTTATTTTTCACTAGAATCACACAAATATTGTTTTCCCAAGATCACTTTATGAGTTGCCAAAATGTTAATTAACAGTTTTTTCTTCTGTTATCATTATTATAACACACTTGCCTCTTGGCTCTGTATCTCCAGATATTAATGAAGTCAGAATTGCTGTTGGTTTTCAAACCCAAACACAAGTAAATAACTATGGACATGTCAAGTGTGAGGCCTAGGGATTCCTGGATGTGAAAATGTCAGCTCAAAGCCAAAGTTCTCCTATGAGGCCGACATGCAGCCACCATGACTATTTTTCCAGGGAGCACTGGTCTGGTGACTATTTCTATGAGGGAGTGGGATGAGGAAAAAGACCAAAATGTTGTGTCATAAGTCAGTCTCCTCAAAACTCTGTTGTGGTTTGGTTGTAATCTGTCCCCCACAAGGTCATGCATCTGACATGTGGCCTGCAGGTCATAGTGCTGATAGGAAGGTTTTGAGATATTAGGAGGTAGATTCTTACTTTGGAAAGATAGTCCCCGGTGGTGGGCTTTTAAGTTTTATACTTCGGACTTACTTTCTGTATCCTCTCTGCTTGGAACTCTAGATGTGATTTGGCCAGTTGTCTTCTTTTTTTGCAGCTGCACCTTGCCCAGCATGACAGGTGCAGACCTAGAAGTACAAGTCAAAGTAAATCCTTCCTGGTACTAGAGTCTCAATAAAAGATTGTCTAGATAGGGTTCACACGTAACCATGTCTATGTCTCAATTATATTAATGTGGTGAGACCTATCCTGAAAGTGGGTAGCATCACTCCCCACTTTGGAGTCTGTAATAATACAAAGCTGGGTAGAAGACATGTGTACGTTCAGTTTCTCACTGCTCTTGGATGTGGATGTAGCTAGGTGCTTTAATTGATTTCCCCAAAATGCTGGGGCATAATCTGGAATTACAAGTCAAATGAACTCTTTCTGCATTCAAGGTGCTTATTAGTTACCCCAAGGCATCTTATAGAAGGAAGGATTTATTTGGGATTACAGTTCAGGATGGTAAGAGTCTACTAGCATGGAGAGGGATTTGCAGCAGACTGATATGATGGTCATAGCAGGAGTTCGAGATTCCCTATCCTCAATCACAAACACGAAGCAGAGAAAACAGGCAGGTGCAGGAGGAGCTTTCGATCTCACAGTTGCTCTCACTGATGCACTTTCTATCAAGACCAAGTCTTCAAATGTCCAAGACAATTGGGGGGGGGGCATTCCTTATTCAAGGCACTGCAAGTTACTTTTGTTAACATATTTTTTTCACAGCACCTAGGTAGGAAACTAGAACAACCCCTTAAGTCACCTGCAAGACATTTTGTCACGTCAATGAGAAAAGAGAGTAATAGAGACAGATTCTATTTATCTGGTTTTGGAGGAGTCGAAAAACAAGAACATGTTAAAAGAGGCTCAAGCTCAGAAACAAAGCAGGTTCCTTGGATTTCAACCATTAGTCAGGATTCAACAGTGAAAACAGAATCTTAATTAAAATAAACAAAAGTAATGGGAGAGATCCTGTTTCTAAAGTATAAATTAGTTAACTTTTTTCTTTCAAATCCTTTTTTATCTGTATTTGTAAAATATGATTTGTTTTGTGCTTTGAAGTGTCTATGTGTACATTCAGTGTTTGTGGCATGTGTTACAGGAGAGCTTTTTCATATAGCATACCTCAAACTCACTCTGGCCAGACTCTCTTTCCCTCCCCTTTCTTGAACCCCTTCCCTTCTCATTATTCTTCTTTGTTCCTTTAGATAGTTTGATTCTACTTTCATGTTGTATAAACAGGTGTGATTTTTATGTATTTATATGAAATTTAGGAGGCATAAATGAGAGAAAACTTACAGCTTTTGTCTTTCTGAGACTTACTTTAATTCATTTAGTTTGGCTACCGCCAGTTGCCTCCATTTTCCTGGAAGCTTTACTGGTTCTTCATGAAAAAAGAAGTTTCTTTTACTTATTCATTCCTCTGTGGACTAACATGTGGGCAGACTGTATTTCTAGATTTCTGAGTAGCCCTGAGACACATGTTGATGTGCTGATGTCTCTGTGACAGGTCAACTTGGGGGTTCATTGGGTAAATAGCCAGGAGTCATATTGATGGCTCATAGAATGGATTGCTGTTTTAGATTTTTGTGTGTTTGCTTGCTTGCTTGCTTTTGTTGTTGTTTTCCCATTTTTACAAAGGAAGAACCTAAATTAAACTCTATATAGAGAATTAGCCTCTCAGTTGTCTATAATTTACCACTGAACTGAAGATTGTGTCATCTTTGCCTCAGATTATACCTTCTCCTTTAACTTCATGATAGTTGACCTCACAAAGGGAGAAAGTATGCCCCCAAGGTCCTATTTTACCTCATCTGTCCATTTCTCTAGCTGTTTTTGGCTAGCTGTGTGGCTTAAATCTCTTAACCTCTTCGTGTCTTTGTTTTTTATAGAAAAACTAAATAATAATCACCTCATATGACTGTTATAAGCACTAGATGTTATTGAAGATGAAGCCCTTGGAGCAATGAAGCATCACAAGAATGACAGGAGTTGGTGACTGAGATTCTCACTTCACCAAGAACATTAAGTTGCTGGGGTGATGGTTCAGTGCTTGAGAGCAACGATTGCTCTTGTAGAAGGCTCAGGTATCAAATCCCAGCACCTGCAAAGCAGCTCTCAACTGCCACTCTCTTCTGGTCCTCTGAGATACTCCTGCATACACATAATCAGTATTTGGAGAAATGGCTCAGCAGTTAAGAACACTTGCTGTTCTTCTGGAGAATCTAACTCTGGTTCCCAGCATCAAAATCAGCTAGGTCATAATGACTTATGCCTCCAGACCCACCCTTGCTCTGGGACCTCTGTGAGAACCTGTACGCAGGTAGCAGACACATATATAGATACAGACACATTTACATACCCATCAACAATAAAAAACAAAAACAAATTCTTTAGTACCCAGAAAAAGAGGTAAACAAACAAGAATGATTGTAGCCTTTGTCCCCTTTGTGTCTTTTGTCATCAAAGTCCCCACAATAGGCTATAAATCTAGGAAACTTTGCCTCTCAGGGATCCCGCTTTTATGATGATTTTCCAACTACTCTTTTTCTTGGTTTACTGACAGATGCTTCAGCTATCCTAGCTCCTTCTTCTTCTGGGAAGACTCCTCTTTATTCCCAGGGCTACTAGATATAGGCTTGGTCTTTGCATTCATGTGTTGGTTTGGCTTGAAATCTGTCAAATATGAACAACTAAATATTCTTCCTATAGCTAAACGACTGCTGAATAGCTATTTTCATGAATGCATGGAGCCTGGGATTCCGTAAAGGAATGGAGCACAGTGAGGGTGATGATGATGAAGGAATCAGGGTGCCCAGTGTAGCTCAGGACAGAGTGTTAAAAATAAGAGACCAGAATTCCCCACCTCAGCAGCAAAGATTCAATACATTTCTAGCTCTTTTATTAAGTTTTATTTCCACACATTTCTCTTTGTTTTTTTTTTTCACTTATTTATTTATTTGATTACTTTTAAGATAGAGCCTTACTCTCTACCCCTGGATGGACTTGAACTCACAGAGATCTGCCTCTTCTGCCTCTGCCTCCTCCGCCTCCCAAGTCTCAGGATTAAAGACTACCATTACACCAGGCTATTTTATTTTTAGTGTGTGTGTGTGTGTGTGTGTGTTGTCTATGTGTTTGTTTGTCTGTTAGTCTGTGCCTGTGCCTGTGCCTGTGCCTGTGCCTGTGCCTGTGCCTGTGCCTGTGCCTGTGCCTGT
Organism: Rhabdomys pumilio; assembly: GCA_030674055.1. Classification (NCBI taxonomy): domain Eukaryota; kingdom Metazoa; phylum Chordata; class Mammalia; order Rodentia; family Muridae; genus Rhabdomys; species Rhabdomys pumilio. Next base: position 2,662,180 of record JANHMN010000027.1, read on the forward strand.
GCCTGTGCCTGTGCCTGTGCCTGTGTCTGTGCCTCTGTCTCTGCCTGTGCCTGTGCCTGTGCCTGTGCCTGTGCCTGTGCCTGTGCCTGTGCCTGTGCCTGTGCCTGTGCCTGTGCCTGTGCCTGTGTCTGTGTCTGTGTCTGTGTCTGTGTCTGTGTCTGTGTCTGTGTCTGTGTCTATGTGTCTCTATGTGCCTATGTGGGTATGTGCACATGTGAGTACAGTGCCCACCGAATTCAGAAGAGGTTTGTAGCCAGAGTTAGAAGTTGCTTTGAGTCACTCAACTTGGATGCTGGTTGGTTGGAAGAACAGTATGCACTTTTAACTGCTGAGCTATCTCTCTAGCCCCTCCCATTTCTTTCTTATTGTCTTGGGTGTTTCTGTCTACAACTACTCCAAGTTCTGAATTCTCTGTTGACTTTGATTATAGGGTATTTTCTAGAAATTATATAGTAGGCATGGATAATAATCAGAGGTTCCCACTATTTTTGGGAAAATGGATGTTGCTTCCTTTTTCTTTTAAACACTCATCTTCGACCTCTGTTTAATTGCCTCGATTGTTCCTAACCCCGTCTGCCTTCTCTGTATCCACTGTCTGATGGACCAGTGCAGCGCAGCTGTCTCATTTATGTAATTCAGCAATCGTACAAAGAGACAGAACTGTGAACACAATGGTGCCTAGGTATAAATAGCAGCAAGCTGGATAATCTCCTCTGTGGCTTCCGTTCAAACAACCTCACAAACGCTTCTGTCTTGAGAGCAGTTCAGATTCTCCTTCCTCTACCCCATCGTGAAAATGTATTTGAAATACATTTAACAAACACTTTTATTGAAATTGCCAAGTTTTATCTTTTCACGTTTTCCCCTTTATATCATACATACCTGCATCCAGTGGGCTCTGTACAAGTAGAATAATCTAGGTGCTGATGTCAGTAAAGCCTAGGGACTGTGTGCCCTGAAGGGATCCATGACTGTCTAGTTGCTTCCCCATCAGTGTGAAAGCATGCCTGGCAAAAGCCACTTAAGGGTAAGGCAGGAAGGATTTATTTGGCTCACAGTTTGAGGGCACAGTCTATACAGTCAAGCAGAGGTAAGTGCTGGTGCTTCCTTTGCTCTCTGCTTTTGATTCAGTCTAAGACCTTAGCCCAAGGAATGATACTCCTGCATTTATGGCAGATCTTATTCCCTCTGTTAAACAAATCAAGAAACTCTCTCAGACTGAGTAGTGTCCATTATACCCCACCTCTTTTATTCTTTTTATTCTTTTCTCATACATTGCATCCTGACCACAGTTTCTTCTCCCGCCATGCCTACCAGTCCCTCACTCCTTTTCCCCAGATCAACTCTTTTTCTATAAAAAGAACAGCCCTCCCAGGCATGTCAAGTTGCAATAAGACTAAGCACAAACTCTCATATCAAGGCTGGGTGAGGCATCTCAGTAGGAGGAAAAGAGTCCCAAGTGCAGATGAAAGACTCTCCCTATTAGACCCACAAAGAATACCAAACTAACAACCATAACATGTATGCAGGGAACCTAGCTCAGACCCATGCAGGCTCTGTAGTTGTTCTGTAACCTGGCAAGGTTTCTAGTGTTGAGAATGAAACATCAACCCTGCTACAAAAACTTCAGCCTACAATTTGTCCCGCCTGCTGGATGTGCTGGAGAAATAGTGGTACAATGGGAGTGGCCAACCAGTGACTGATCCAAGTTGAGTTTCACACATGAGAGGGAGCCAATTAATGGCATTGCCTGGATGATCAGAAACCAGTGGTTGAACATTCCAGAGACCTAGGATGGAACCACACATGACTGGCAACAAATAAATATAAATAAATAATAAATAAACTCCACCTCTTTTTAATAGTGCCTCCCTATAGAGCCACATCTGGGACTTAGCCTTGAACACAGGGACCACTGGTAGAAATTTAAGCTCCAAACCACATGGCACTGTCAACCCCAGGGACACTTTCAAGTTTTTGCTTACACATCCTGATCCTGTAGCAGCAATAAGGTTTTTCTATGTAAATCATTATCCAAATCACTGCAGTATGAATTGAGTTAAGCACACAAGGGGGCTAACACATTATTTACCTTGTAGAGCAGCTAAGAAACATTCAGAGTGCTCATCTTTCAATTGCTGACAATTATCAACTTGTTAGTAACTTTCTATACAGGCAATAATATTAGTTGGCATGTTTTACCTCATTTAAATCTTTAAAAGCCACAAAGATTACCTTCACGTCTGTGTTTTTGCTGAACTGTGCACAACAGTGAGGAATTGGAATGCCCACCAGCTGAAGAATGCCTAGTGCAGATGCGGCATATATACAACGGACATTTACCAAGCTATAAATCACAACCAAATTGTAAAATCTGCAAAGAAAATGGATGTATCTGAAAGCAATATATTAAATGATACAAAGGCAAAGGTTGAACTTTTTCATGTGCAGAAACTAATTTTTAATGCTAGTGTGTAGGAGAATGGACACAGGAGAAAAGACGGGGAAGAAGAGAAACACCTTAGACCAATTTTGTTTGAAAAATATATATAAGGAATGGGCAAATGAACTTATTAACCATCTCACCTCAGCCTCTTTCCACATGAAATGAGAAATTTGATGTGATGGATTACAGGCGAATTTAATTAAGGGTAGTGAGGTACCATGAAGAATCTTGAATCAGATAAAAATATTTCCTGAGCAAATGTATGGATGGCCACATGAGGGGAGAGAGGATAGAAAGAGAGTAAGAGGGAAGAATGGGGGAGGAGGGCAGAAGAGGGGCCTTTGCGATCACGGCAAGGTCTAATCAAGGTCAGAAGTATGACAACGTGAACTGGAGAAAAGAAAGACATTCTATCAGGAGAAAAAAGGAAGTAAGTTACAGAAAGGAGAAAATGGTACTCTCTGAAATCACAGGATGACCCCTGACTAGAGAAATCCCTGATCCTTAATTTGATAGAAACAGTGAACCCAAACACAGCACCAAATTTTAGTTTTGGGATCCAATGGAGACAGGATTGGATGATCCATCTATGCCAGATGCATGGTAACATGTTAATTCTTTTCCAGGTTGACTGAAGATCTGAACAGTAGGTCATGATGCTTGGACAAAATACCTGACAACAGTAATTTAGGGGAAGGAGAATTTATATGGCACAATTCAATAGTACAGTCCATCATAGCAGGGGAAGCCTGGCAACAGGGCCTTGAGGTAGCTGGCCATTTGAGTCCACAGTCAGGAAGCAGAGAGAGATGAATGCACATCAGTTCGTGCTTTCTTTTCCACCAAGTCCAACCATTAAAGTGGTCCTTTCTTCCTCACAAACATAATCTAGATAAAGCCTCATAGACATGCCCAGAGGCTTTTCTTCTAGGTGATTTTGGATCCTGTCAAGTTGACGGCAGTGTTACCCATCACATCTCCAGGCCTGATGACTAGTCTGTCTGGGCTATCTGTTGATGGATCATAAACAATAAAAGCTATGCTGCTTTCTTGAGTTTCCTTCCTCTTCCCACTTCTGCAATATTAAACGTAGCACAGATGTTGGGGGGAAAAATGTAAATCAGGCCACTTTCAGTAAAGTGAATTTGTAATTGTGACTACTGAAAGTCACTTCCAGTTCCTGCTTACAGATGGATCTCAGTGTTGTTGCTGCTTTGGATAAGCATATAGGATACCACAAGAATATTCCTCCCAAACTAAGAGTGTCTTGGGTGAATTTTGTTTGGTGTTCATTGTAGCCTTATATTCACGTGGAAACACGAGACAGCTTTTTGGTGTCTATTGCTAGAAAAGAATCTTAATCCTCAATCCATGCTGTGATTAAAGCTAGCTGTGAAAAGAGTTGCATACATTTTACCCACTCCAATTCTCTTACATGGTAGAGAGCACAGCCAAGAGCCCTTACAGTTATGACCACCACTCAGAGACACTGATTTGATTATTCTTTTAAGTAGGGCCTGATATAAGAAGGAGAAGACCAAGACTCAAATTCTACCCCAAAGAAAAGTAAAACTAAAACCATAGTGCAGTTGGTTGTGAGGGTGTTCCTTTGTGTTTAAAATGGAAGCAGCCAACTTTATTCATTGGACATGTTTATTTCAAGGGCACTCTAAACCCTTTTCTTTGTCTTGGTTCTTCCTCAGCCCAAAGTGGTTAGTTCTACTTTTAAAGAATTCTAAACTTATGCTTTAACTAACAAGGAAAACAAAACATTTGGTTTTTCTCAAATATTAAGGAGAAAACAATCTAATTCTAATAAATATTTTCCCCTTGGAGTTCCAAGTCTTTTATCTTTAATTCCTAACTCACAATAAGCTAGAGAATAATAATTAGCTCATTTTCTTCTTCTATAAATATTTCCCCTTTTAAAAATACACTGGGCTTCTTGGCTCACATCTGTAATCTAAGCATCTAGAAGACAAAGGCAGGAATCACCTTGAGTTCCAGGCTAGCCTGAGCTATAATGTGAGGCATTGTCTCACATAAGGAGGAGGGACACATATAGAGTAGAATTTTTATTCCAGTTTGAGATCATACACAAACATGTTTTAGCACACACATGCATAAACATGCATTTGGTAAAAAGTCACATGGCTTTTAGTTCTCCGATGTGGTCTGGTAGATGTGGTCTCATAGGAAAGTTCTCTAGTCTCTTTTGTTTAATAACTAATAGCCAAGAGTTATTTATTCATCCTAAATTTCACAAAGACAGAGAAACAGAAATGCAAAGTTTCATTCTGAATACTTGAAGAAGCTTTGCTTTTGTAACTATTGACAGTCAGAATAGCTAAATGATACCTTAATCATTATGGGGCAGGTCATCTTGTACAATTCCATACTTCCCCTGGAGGGAACACATCTTCTAGAGTTTTAGTATTTGAATACCATGAAATTCTACCAGAACTAAGATAACAGTGGACTCATGTGCATTAGCTAAACTCAGAAGAGAACAGCACATAGGGGTCTTGGAGTTACCACTAAAAAGAAAATTGTTTTGCATTTGTTTATTTCTCTCCCTGTTGCACTAAGTTATAAAATATATTTCTGAAGGGTGTGGAATAACCTACAGTTCTTTGATGATGCTGAAGGTTCTTAATGGATTGTTTTATTATGCATAACCAAGTTAGGATGGTAACAATGCTGTCTCCTCTCTGTTATTAAAGCCACTCATTTTGCTGAACTGCAGTATCAGACACTCAGTATCCATCCTTCCTGAAGCTTAATGTTTGCAGAAAGGTATTCCAACGCCTTTGAGCAATACTCTACTGCCCCTTCAACACTGTTCTCATGAGAGCTCTTTCTGCATCTTTCCATAACCAATACTTTCTCATTATTGCTAGGATTTACTTTTTAAATACATCACAATTTAAATCTAAGTTTTTGACCCATCCATAGTCCCTGGTAGTTATAATAATAAAGTTCATGCTCTCCTGTTTGTGTAAAAATGAGTGTACATATGCACATGTGTGCTCATTTGTGTGGAGGCCACAGGTCAATTTATTCTTGTTGATTACTCTCTGGTCACTTAGATTTTGTGTTATAGTCTCTCTGTGGCCTTGAGATCACCTAGTAGGTTATACTGGTGGAAGAGCTCCAGGGATGCCTGTCTTCATCTCACTAGCAACAGGATTGCTGGCATCATATGTGTGTTCCAGGACTGTTCTATTTATAAGGTGAGTTCTGAGGTCTGAAACTTAAGTATTCATGCTAGCATAGCAAGTGCTTGACTAACTGAGCCTGAGTACAAACTCTTACTAAGGCTCTGACATCATGTATATTTGACCCATTTTTTTCATTCAGCTACAGCATTTGTTCCTCTTCTCACCATCTCTCTCTACCTGTGTGAGTCTGGATCTTTCTGTCAGTTGTCTAAGCCAGTCCTTTTAGCTTTTACTCTTCCCATTGGAAAGCTTTATTGGAAATGGTTGCTTGCATTCTCCAGCTTCTTTTTCAGGGTATTACTTCATGCTGGGATTCCTCTGATCCTCACGTCTGGGTGTCTACCATTCTTTTCTCTCCTGACTGTATATCTACTGCACTGTGGGAAGGTGAAACACTTTTTTTGCATGCTCTGCAAAACACTCCCATTTCCTTTTGCTGCAGTCACTGTGGGTTTCTGGAACATATACTTTGCAAGCGAAGAGAATGGAATTTGACAGTAAATGCTAAACAATAGATCATAAGAAAACCTAAAGAAAACAACGTGCTGTATCTTTGGTTATTTTCATCATCCCATGATGGTTTGTGACATCACGATCTAATTGAAGCAAATGTGAGTAAAGAGATACATGTAATTGATCAGTGATCCAACCCCAATATATTTCTACCCATAGAACTCAAGAACTATTGATTACTACTCTCCCAGTCATTGTCTCTGTTGCCATAACAAAATACCTGACTCTAGGCACTTAATAGAGAAAGTAATGTTTTATTTAGCTTATAGATCTGAAAACTGAATGGTCAAGATGGTAATCCTTAAATATTCACAATAAAATGTTATACAATGATAAAATTAGACTGTTGATATATTAATCAGGCCAGGCAACAAATGAAAGTTAAGGGAAACAAGCTACTGAAAAAGTTACATATTCTGTAATGTCACATGCAAAAAAAATGCATCTGAGAAAGCTAACTAGAAAACTGTGCCATGTCTCAGAGGGGCTAGAACATGGACATAAAAGAAACATGAGAGAATACTTTCAGAGATGGAAAATTTCTATATCTTGATTGTATATTTGTCAAAACTCATTTATTTCTAGATAGTAAGGTATAACTTTTTGCTCTCAAATAACAGTAAGGTGTTTTTATACCAACTTTAAACTGCTTTAACTCCTGAATAAAGATACAGAGACCTGGTATTTTTATTTACAAGTTACTGTTACTAAGCTGGGCAGGTTTTGAACCATTCTAACATGACTAGGGTACTCCTACCCAGCAAATGCCCCATTACTTGCCATCTGGTCTTGCCCTAGCTCACCCTGGTCCATGTGTGTCCCAAGGGCTGCTCTCTCATCATGGTCTCAAAGCTAATCCTATTGGTCCCTCCAAACGGTCTCTCTATACCTTCCTCTTCTCTCGTTCTTTCCTCTCCCTACTCTTTGGTTTCTTTGGAGTCCTCAGTAGAATCAAAAGTGCTGCCTTATTCTCTTCTCCCACCCAGATAATTGGCTGATCACTACTTTGATTAACCAATCATAGGTGATGGAAAACAATTTTCATAACATTGAGATTGGAGATACTTGACCATGCCATTGTCCAACTGTAACCAGATGTCTGAGCATAGAAATCAGCATCTGAATACACAGTGCATAAAACCATCCCCCAACATTTTCCACTTTTACTCCAATGAAAGGTTTTTTCTTTTATATTTGATAAACTATATACAATAATAACAATTATTTTAGGAAAACTTATCAAATAAAATTACGTTTACAATGTCCAATCCATTTGTATTTGTAAACCTTGGAGAAAGTATTTTATTATCTATTATATCTAGTAAGTTTAGACATCTGTACTTAAATCATTTTCTATTATAATGTGCATATATCAACCTATAAATACCCTTTTAGACATAAAAACATATTTTAATCCTAAATGTGAGACTCTATCTAGTCTTCGACCCCACTCAGAGACCTTAGAAAAATAAATATGCCTGACTTGAAAGTATAAAGCAAGCAGCTTCCAAAAATGTAGAAAAGGCAGAGGAGCTGGGTGCCTGGACACACACTAAAGGTTTCTCTGAGCCATATGAGCAGTACCTTCAGCCTTCTGGCCCAGAATATGACAGAATGTTCTTAGAAGCCAGAATTATAAATGAGTGCTTACTCTGTCTTGGCAAAGCTCAGCAGTCAACTTCCCTGCTTGTCTATAGTTTGAATAGTATACTGTCAGCACTTGAAGCAAGGGAAGTTTTGTCTGGTGGCTAGCTCACCACATTTGAAGCAAATTCCATAAGGAAGTTCTTCTATGCTAACCATCTTCTTTGAAGTAAAAGGAGGGTGCTGCCAGGAACAAACATGTCCCAGTGCCATAAAGACCTTTTATTAATAATACATCTTTAAATGCCATATTTTGTGGATCTCTGAGGTTCTTGAAGACCATCTGTCTATCTATAGTATATCTGAATTGCTTGTTTCTACCTGCTAACTATCTGTTTAACCTAGGAAACATATTTTTGTAATTACCTAATGTGAACAGTAAGCTTGACTGACTGACTTCTAACCTGTATTTCTATTTTCTCCTAAACAGTTTGTAAAGCAGCTTTCAAATGTTCTAGAACTTCACATTTCATTTTTAAGAATTACATAGGTACAATACTTTAAACATGAGTTGAAAATATATACATAATATGTTGTAACAAAAAATCAAAAGAAAACCTTAAATTTCTATCAATATACAAAGTTCATACCCAATGCAAATTATTAATGTTCTTTTGTCTAAAAGTGGATTCAATAATCTATTCCTTATCTTATCATTCCTATGCCTTCTTTTTCTTTTCCTTCCTTCTCCCTCCGTTTCCTCACTAACACTAGATAGGAAAGAAAGAAGGAGAGAGAAAAGAAAAAGAGACAATGAGATTTCTGAATCTATCCTCTCTTCCTTTGTTTGCTCCCTGACTAAGACCATTAATAATTCACTCAATAAATGACTAAAAACCACCACCCTGCTTTTTGGGAATGGGACATTGTTCTCTTAAAATTGCTTCCTGATATCTGGGGGTATTGTTTTCTTTTGGGGGCCCAAAGAAAATTGGGATATTGGCCAGTCTTAAGAAATCTAACTGTAATATTTGTTGTCCAGTCTCTGTTTTCTCTTAACTTGCAGGGCTTAAATGAAGTTCTGGCTGGAACAGGATGTGATGCTGGATGATATAGCTAACCATTTAAAAATTGTCCCAGATACAGATTTTTGAAGAAATGGTACTGAGCCAGTGTGAGGTCGGATCAAGCAGGATGCTGGAACAAATGTGTCTCCGTGTCTCAGCATCCTTTTCAACATCAAGGTTAATCTTGTCAGGACTGCTTTAAGTTCATTGATGTCTGGTTGTTCTTGGTGAACATATAAGATTTCATAGTAACATACATTTCTGTATTAACACATATATGGAATATACAGTGCACACAATTTAGCCAAAGATGATTCTTTTCTCTTTGTTCAAGCAGGTAAGGCATCTGTCTTTATTTTACAAGTTAGTTTGGACGGTATAACCAAACTTTAATATAAATTTTTATCCATACCATATGACAGGATAACATTATAAATCCTGAGGACTCTGTAGTCAACCAGGAATATTGACTATGCTTAGCTGAAGTCCTGGCTGGAGACAGGACTTCATTTATATTAGACTTATATTTAAGTCAATCTTAGAGCTGTTTCCATGTAAAGGGATCAGCAATACACACTACTTGTTTTGTTGATCTTCTTGATTTCTTTTATGTTTGCAGTTTGGATCTTCAGAGCATCTCCCCTGGTCAAATCTGATTTTCATTAATTTGGATAGAATTCATAGTTTTTCTGCTCATGTTGAAATAAATACAAAACTTCTTCCCAAATGTAACACACTTCCTACATTCTATTCTGAAGTCATCGATACACAGCCTGGTATCACATATATAGGTTATCAGTCATTTCTAAAATCCAGTGATTTTCAGCAACTGTGTTATCCGTTTCATTGACATTTAAAAATTGTAAAGTCAATAAAGCATCACTTAATGGGGGTATTTATATCCCCCTTTGTTTTATGAGCATTTCCTTTAAAATTTTGTTAGATCTCTTTACAACTGCTTGTCTTGTTGGATTATGAGATATGCTAGTAACATGATTTATACCATAATGTCTAAAACAATTGTACTATTTTGTTGGATACATATGCTGAGCTACATCAGCTTCAGCCTGCAAGTGGATTTCCAAAATAGTTATCATCTCTAACAAATGTGAAATCTCAGAATCAGCCTTTGCAGAACTCAAGGCAAAAGCCTGTTGGAATTCTAAATATTTATTAATAGTATCGTGCACCAATATTTTACCAGAGGTAAGTCATAGGTAAGTTGATGAAACTGATTGGGAAAGTGGATTTGTTCAATTAATCTATCTGCCAGTCATGCAATCAATAAATCAGGAGACAATATGAGTTTCTATGGGTCATATGATTTATATTTGTGGCAATTAAGTCAAAATGCCAAGTCCGTATGATAAAATGGGAGCAAATATTTCAATTTCAGATATGGTCTTTGGCTTGTCTTCCTATAGTGAGGTGAACACAGTAGAAGCAGGTTGTAAACGAAGGTGACAGGTGAAGCTCTCGCTGTGAAGTGTACAAATAACGAAACGAGTTTCTGCGCTGGCTCCTGTTCATAGACGCACTTACAGTAAACGCCGCAGTCAATCTAAAAGGCAACTCGGAGCCCTGATGCAGGTGGTTGAGCTCTTTCCGTCTGTCCAGGAGGTGGATTGGCACGCACACAAGTCTCCTGACAAAGTCCAGTGGGGAAGAGAGAAATAGGGCGGATGGTGACCTGTAGAGTGGTGGATGCATAAGCACAACTCTTGCAAACACCTCAGGTATCAGCTTTTGTGCCCCTTATGGGATTGATGCAGGACAGAAAGGCCAGGACAATTGCAAAGATACCAGAAGGTAAAGGAGCCACTTACACAGGACCCTAGAGGAGCTTCTTGTGAGCTGAGAAGTGAGAATACACTTAACAGCTGCTTAACACCCTCCCACCCCCACCCCACCCCTGCCGCCCTTCCAGCTGTTAACTGTTAACTTTCTATTTCTCAGTAGAATCTTTTTTTTTGGAGCCATGGTAGCCTTGATTTTACATTATCAGATAATGAGCCCACCCAAGGCAGACCTGCACTAATAAAAAAAAAGTAAAGAAAAGAAGAGAAAGAGGATGGATGGAAGGAAAGGAGGAAGGGAAAGATGGAGGGAGGGGGGAAAGGAAATCAAGAATTTTTAGCAACCTTCAGATATAAGTTGGGACCCACCAAATTTGAATACATGGTGACTGTTAATACATGAATACATGAATATGTGAATACATGGTGACTTAATTGTGTCTCTCCCTCGATGAACACTTCGGTATATACTCTATGAGAAGCCTACATCCCTGCTCCTGGGTTTGATTTTGCTCCTTAATGAATGCCTTTCTATTTTAAATCAAATCTCAAACTCTACTTCTTACTGTCTACCCCATACAAAATTCATTTGCACATCTAAGCCATGGATCCTAGCTTGCCTTGAGTCAAAAATTCCTAAAAGATTAAGGGTACCTACTAGGCTTCTGAGGATGACAGCAGAGAGAGAGGAGAATGAGAGGAGGGGAGGGGAGGGGAGGGGAGGGGAGGGGAGGACTGGAGAGGAGAAAGGGAAAGGGGAGAGGAGGAGAGGGCAGGGGAGGGGGAAGGTGATCGGAAAGACACCTGTCTCTATAGATTCCTTTATGGGACTCAACTACTCACAACTACTCACAAAGCAGGAGGCACTTAACTACCTTGTTGCTGGAGAGAAGTCTTTATCTAAACCTTATTGTCTCCCCTTTTCTATTAAAATAAAAATTTGTGCACTTTTCTCCATCTGCTCTATACAAAAAGCGACCCACTATATGTTCACATTAATATGTGCACTGCCCTTTCTGACATGCGCATTGACAGCCACCAATGTCTGATTTGCTCATCTCCATGCTCCCCTTCAGCCTTGAGCACAGCTGTTCCATGACACAGACAGAGCATTGCCTCTACCAAGTAACCGTTTTGTTTTGTGTTATTTCCATTAGCATGGGATCAGGCTGAGGTTAATAAAAAAATTACAGTCCTATAAAGTATTTTAAATAATCCTTACTGTGCAGAATATGAACTATACAAGTTTGCCAAAGATAGATACAGTGATGACAAGGTATGGGCCTGTCATTTTTTTTGTTGTTGTTGTTGTTAGCTCTCAGTCTGAATGATACAGCCATTAGCAACATCCACTTGCCTTTCTTTTGGACACCATGCTTATACATAACTGTGACATTATTTGCAGAACATTCCTCTGATAAAACATCAGGAAAAGAGCCATTCCCTAGAGCATCTCTGCTGTTTCAAGAACTTATTCCACTGGGGAGATGTAAACAATATCTACCCCAGTCTCCTGTCTTACCAACAAAGAAAAGTATAATTCTGTCAGATTTTACCCCAGGAACCAGCGAATTAATGGGATCTGTTTGATGGACGAAGGGTAGGAGAGGGGCTTCTTGAAAGAACACAACTGAATCAAACTGGACACACTGCAATTTCCTCCAGCAGTGATAACTTCCCTGTGCTGCATAGATTAGGCCATCTTCAGTTAAGCTCTTCCACCCAATTACTCTAGAACATCCCTAGACCTCAAGGCCATGTGGGTCCTCAAGAGTCCAGTGATGCTTGCCAACCCCTTCCATGAAGGAACGTCAACAATCAACAAACCCTGTTGTTACAGACTCTTACAAGCTGACAAGTTTGAGCGGATGAAGACAGATTCAAATTTGCTCAGATCCTGTTCTCTAACACCTTCCCAGTGGGTGTCATCAACAGCAATATGTTTCTAAGCACAGGAGATTCTCTAAGGACGGAAGCACAGCCACATAACCGAACACTTCTGAAGGCCACCAAACACTCATGCATGCACTGCCTTGCCAGAGTAGCAGTGGGTCTTGGCTCCCACGCCTTGATCTTTTCAGGTACAGTAGGGGTCACAATTCCTTTTCCTCTCTAAATTTATAACAAGACTGTCAAATCTATTTCATCAATGGCATATGGTTTTCTCTTTCTGTTGACAGTATTGTGATATGATCAAACAACCAAGTAAAGTGTTGTGGTGAAAATAAATGCTAGGGTTAAGAGGAAAGTAAAGCTTAAAATGGTGTGGTCAGGAACTCAAGGGTTGAAAAATTACAGGGCTTCTCACTGGCTATGATAGCCAAGCTAACCAGAAAAGAAGGACAGGACTCTGGGAAGACAAATATAATGTCACCAGGGTGTCTGGCTTCCATGAAGTTCCCCTGAGACATATACTTGACACTGTTGTTCTTTTACACACTGTTCACTGAGAAAGAGAAAAAAGAGAGAGAGCTTGAGAGACCATTTGTCTAAGTCAGGGTTTCTATTCCTGTACAAAGCATCATGACCAAGAAGCAAGTTGGGAAGGAAAGGGTTTACTCAGCTTACATTTCCACATTGCTGTTCATCACCAAAGTCAGGATAGGAACTCACACAGGGCAGGAACCTGGAGGCAGGAGCTGATGCAGAGGCCACGAAGGGGATTGCTTCTCCTGGCTTGCTCAGTTTGTTTTCTTGTACACACACACACACACACACACACACACACACACACACACACACACAAATACACACAGACAGACACAAAGACACACAAGAAAGAACACTACCTTAGTCCATCCCAAAGACAAGGGCTAAATATGAGCAACCAAAAATCCCGTGGCTACATTTTGTGGTTGTTATGAGTTCCTATGGTATAGTATCTATCTACATCCTATGGTATAGTATCTATCTACAGGTCAGGATTTAATTAACAGCTACCAGACCAAACTAAGGTCACAGATCAGCAATATCTCCAATGTCAGTAGCACACAATGCTAGTCAATGCTGGTGTCCAGGTGATGGGCCAAGGACAGTCAATAATAAGCAAGGCAAAGGTGACTAGAGAAGGACTTCTCCTTCTCTTATTAGGAGTGTATGATCATCCTCCTCACTGGGACAGAGGCATGTCCAGAGTGTACCCCACCATAGGCTCGTCTGTAATATATAGAAATCTGACAAATCTCAGTGAAATTATATTACTCTTTAAAAAGTATTTCAGGAGAATAGAGCTCACCATGAAAGGTTAGAAGGTTCCCTCTGAGGGATGCACCTTCTGAATCCTTAGTGATTTCTTGACTCAAACAGATAAAAGAGCTAGCCTACTCCCTCTGAGATGCAGGTGGCTTTCTGATAATAATTACTAAAGATGCATCATGAGAGGCACCTGAGAGACCCTACTTGTTTAAAATCCCACTCAGAGGGGCCATCCACTCCAGAAAACTATAACATGTGAATATAAACATAAAACAGAACATTGACAGTAACACGCAAGAGACAAGGTGATATAAGTTGATTCATAGAGCTCTCAAGAGACAACAGGAATAGAGGCGGCCCTGGGAGTTCGCTCAGTCCAACCTTCTTTAAGGAGCCAAATTGTCTGCTGACTTGGACATATTTCTGTTTCATTTGCTGAAGTCTGACACCTTACTTTATTTTCTAATTTTAGAAATTAAAAATTTGTGTTGATTTCATTCCACAACATCCTGTCATAAATTAAAAGTCTCAAGTTAATTGAGATGTAATTTACAAGCAATGAAGTAGCCCTTTAAACAGTATTATTCCTGTGTATTGTTCTGTTTCTATCTCTTTCTACCCACAACTCCCGTGGGGGTATGTAATAATTTTAACACTCTCTAAAGTTTCCTAGAGGCCCCTGGGAATCTACCCTCTGTGAGAAGTAGCTTTATTGTTTGGTTTGGTTTGTGCATTGGGCTAGGATAGCTTAACTGTGTGTTCAGAAATAAAGAAGAAAGGTTGGGAATGTTGCTGCCTGCTTCTTAAGTTTTGTTTACAGACTTGGCTAACCTCAGACTCTATAGCAATCTTCCTTGTTCATCCTCTTGAGTGCTGGAATTTCCAGGTGTGCTCCGATATCTCGGGAACACTCAGTTGTTCTCTAGGAGAGTGTTATCTATTTTGCCATATCTGTAAACTGACTAAGTGTCTGAGCTCCTTTTGTGCTTTTTCATAGTCCTGAAGTCAGATTAAAGAAGACCCAGCTTTGCCTAAGCTTGTAGCTTTAACAAACTACCACATACTCTATGGCTGCTCAAAACAACAGGAATATATATTCTTAAATTCTGGAGACCAAAAGTTTGAAATTAAAGTATTGTCTGACAGATCTCTACTTTTCTCTAAATCACTGACTTATATTTCACAGATCTCTCAGTGTCTGCCAGGAAGAGAGCAAGAATGTTTTATTATTAGAAGATAGAGTAAAGATTCACAAGGCTTTAAAATGCTGCATACATATATATTAAGGCCAATATGTGTGTAATGCACATAAGCATATATAATGCATATAATATACACACTAATATATTAGCAATATACTATTACTTATAATTAATATATTGCTAATTATATCATTTTATTATGTATTAAGGTAAACATGTTATATATTAAATATATAATATATATTATATTAAATATGTACTATATTTTATATTAAAATTATATATTGTGAATATGTAAGTATAATTAATATATTACAAATATATTATTTATATTAGTAATTATATATTGCATTATAATAAAGCAATCATACATTTTATTAAACATTTGTTATATTAAATATACAACACATATTATATTATACTAAATATGTAATATATTTTATATTAAAATTATATACTATAAATATATAAATATAATTAATATATTACTAGTATATTAATTAAATATTAGTGTATATTCATACAAATACATGTTTGATGATATGCACACATATATATATTGTTACATCCATTTCACATATCATTTTATGAGGATTATTCTTGTGTTTAGGTTAGCAATTATTATTCATCTTTTCTACTCTAAAAGGTAAGGTTCAGTTGGGGCTAGTGGTGCAGGCCTAACATCTAGTCACCAGGAGGCTAAGATAGGAGGATCACAGGTTCAAGGCTTTCTTGGGCAACTTAGTGAAAGCTTATTTCAGAAAGAGAAACTCAGGGTGGTTTTATAGCTCAGTGGTAAAGAACTTGTCTAATACTTGTAAGTCCCTCAGGATTAGTTTTCTAATTATTTTGGAGATGATCTCACTTATTCTCTCTTTATAGGTGCACATTTGTGTGTATTTGTCTATCTATCTATCTATCTATCTATCTATCTATCTATCTATCTTTATCTATATTTATCATATTATATGTCATTTATATCTATATATCTATAGCATCTATCTATATATCTCTATATATAGATATATAGATATGTAAATAGATAGATAAACAGACAGGCAGACAAACACACATAAACACACAGAAAGAAAGGAAGAAAGAAAGAAAGAAAGAAAGGAAGGAAGGAAGGAAGAAAGAAAGAGAGAGAGAGAGAGCTTGAGAGATCATTTGTTTAAGTCAGGGTTTGTATTCCTGTACAAAGCATCATGACCAAGAAGCAAGTTGGAAAGGAAAGGGCTTACTAAGCTTACATTTCACCTTACATTGCTGTTTATCACCAAAGTCAAGATAGGAACTCAAACAGGGCAGGAACTTGGAGTCAGGAGCTGTTGCAGAGGCCAAGAAGGGGATTGCTTCTCTTGGCTTGCTCAGTTTGCTTTCTTGTACACACACACACACACACACACACACACACACACACAAATACACATAGAGAGACACAGAGACATACAAGAAAGAACACTACCAGCCCGGGGATGGCAACACCCACAATGGGCTGGGCCCTCCCCGCTTGATCACTAGTTTAAAAAATGCCTTACAGGTGGATCTCAAGAAGGCATTTCTTCAAGGGACGCTCCTTTCTCCATGATAACTCCAGCTTGGGTTAAGTTGACACACAGAACCAGTCAGCACACCTGTTAAATGGGAGAAAGCAGTTGATAATGTGATCATTTAGTGATAAAACACACAACTCTTACAGATGATCTCATTATCTATGAAGTCCTTCAACCCACGGCTGAGTACACCATGATCTTCTAAACTTCTGTGGAGGTAATGGGTGTGGTCACTGAGCTGCACGTGGGGAAGGTGGCCCTGCCAGTGGCTCACAGGTGCTGTGCTCTGCTCTGGGCATCTGGTGCTCTGCACTTCTAGTCTCCAGGTGGATACCCCAAATAAACAAACAATCAATGTGTCCCATCGACGATACTCAAGCTTTACAATTGCTACTCCTTCAGTGCATTTTGGCCGAATGCCCTTCATGTGCAATTTTTATAAAATTGCCTCACTTTAAAGTAATGAATTGTCCCTGCGTCATGGTATATTCTTTGAACCCCCACCCCCACACACATACATAAATACACACAGGGAGACACAAAGACACACAAGAATGTATAAATGGTTTTATTGGAAAAACACATTTTCTCTTTTTCTTCATTTTTTCTACCCATTTGGACATTAACTTCTATTTTCCTGTGTTTTTGAGGGGCCATTGAAAAACACAATGTGAGTTTTGTTTATTGTGATAGTTAGGTGAACGTTTTCTGTTGCTCATCAGCATAGTAGCCACAGCAGCCACAGCAGCCACACCAGCCACAGCAGCCACAGCAGCCACAGCAGCCACACCAGCAGCACCAGCCACACCAGCAGCACCAGCCACACCAGCAGCACCAGTCACACCAGTCACACCAGCTGCACCAGCCACACCAGTCACACCAGTCACACCAGTCACACCAGCCATACCAGCCACAGCACACCACCCACAACACACAGAATGTTCGCTGGCTATCATCCCAGAATGTGTAGCCAAAAGAGAGAGGAGTCTTGCAGCTTTCTATCATCTATGTAACTTTCTTGCCTATGGCAAATTATAGTAAAATATTATAAAAATCTTTTTCTTTATACAGTGGTCAGTACACTGACTAGCCACAAAAAGAATACCAAGATAGATGCTTCAACTACTATAATCTAAAGCAGTCTGAATTAGCTTTCCAGGCTAATCACCAGGTGAGTGCCTCTCTTTGTCTTATTGAAACTACTTTAGCTACCTATTTGGTTACCTATAAATTATATTGCACATAATTTATAGGCCTACACAGTTGATATGAGTGTCAGTTATTCTGAATGTATGTATGCCCACGGTGTAAACTGAGCCATATTAAACAACTTATCCTTGTGTTGCTATGAAGTTTTTCATATGTGACTTTTTGATGGACTCTTACCACCATTCGCATATTAGAAATGAGGTGTGCATGAATTTGAAACATTTACACAGACACAGATACACTCAGATACACATTGGCTCAGACATACACATTTACACAGACATACATGTAGTCAGCCATACACATTTATATGTGGGGAGCCGATAGAAGGCGGCTATCATCCTTGCAGCAGTCTTGAGCCATATACTCTGACAAGAGACTTGCTTACAATAGCCTACAACAGCTGAGCACACTCTGATAACATCTTGTTTTATATACCCAGGATTTTCCCTTGAGTGTGTGAGACTTAAAGGTGTGATTTAGAGCTGAGACTTAAGGTCGTGACTCAAAGGTGTGATTTAGAGATAAGGCCTAAGGGCAAGACTTAAAGGCGTGGCTTAGAAATGAGACATATAAAAGGCAAGAGGCAGACAGAAGAGAGAATTAGACATTAGATATTAGGTAGAAGAACTTGAGACTTGAGACTTGAACAGAGAACTAGGAATTAGACACTAGATATTAGGTAGTAGGTACTGGAGACTCAAGACAGGCAACTTAGATTAGACACTTATACTTGGAAGAGTACTTGGATGAGACTAGAGACTAGAACTTGGAACTGGAAACTTGGAACTTGGAGGCACTAGGGACTAGAAATTAGGAGCTAGGGACTAGGAACTCAAGACTAGGGACTTGGAGAGAAGAAGAGAGACTGAAGAATAAACAGGATTGAATCACACTCTGTCTGGTCTTCATTCTTGGAGTTCATCCTCACTCTTTCTCTTACTGAACCCTGACCTGTGGACTGGAGCAGCTTGGGGCAGTGCAGGCTCTAACAATTTAGCCCCCCCCAAGGCTTTTGTCAGTGCAGGTTCCAACATTGACAGAGTGGTCCATGACACATTTGGCCCCCAAACATGGGGCAGTTCTGGTTGAGACATTTTGGCCCGCAAATGTGGGGTAGTGTGGCTTGCAACATTTTTGGCGCCCAATGTGGGGCAGCTCAGGCCCCAACATTTATACATACATGAACATAATCAGGCACACCCACACATTTACATATGCACAGCTGAACTCAAACACACAAGCAATTTGTCATAAGGGTGGTTAATTGATAAGAGAATACATTTCTCATCTCAAGTGTAAAAGAAAAAACTTGTTGCTCTAAGCCGAAAACATACAAAGCTAAAAAGTACAGTGGAGCTTATGGTAGTTAGGATTTAAATTTAAAAAAAAATCTTATGTCTTGTCATTTAAATTGATTGGTGGCAATTAAAATAGAATTGTGAACATGGGGTTACCTACTTGGGTTTTAGAATTTAAAACAATGTTTCTCCTGCGATACAATAAACATATAACAGACTGAAAAGGGTCTCATTATTGGAAGGAGGGTGTTCAGCCTCAGTAAATCATACTGGGATAACTGAACAATTGTAAGGAGTATGGGCTGGTAGAGATTTTAAACAGAGTCAGTTAGTAGGCCTGCAGAATGATCAGTGCTCATGTAGACACAGAGAAAAGCCAGTGCACAATTTGACCACTTACAGAAGTATCTATCCACATACAGAAGTCAACATCCAGGAAAATTATTCAGAAGAATGTGAAAGCATAGACATTGTATTTGATGGGTGTGACAGGCAAGAACAGGATGGATGAGTGAGAGAGAGCAGGTCTGCAGTCTTCTGCCTAACATGGAATTTCCATCCTTAAGTGAGTGAGAGTGGTTATGTAGTCTCCCTGACTCCCTGGGGCTTTGTGTCTGTATGTGTAGAACCACTATTTCAACTTCTTATCTTCTCCAAATGCATATAAAACATTAAGTGGTGGGTTTTATTTATTTTGCATGTGTGCACATACTACTTCTGTGCACATGTTTATGGAGGAGAGAAGAAAGTATCAGATCCCCTGGAGTTGGAGTTATATGTGATTGTGAGTCACCCATATGGATGCTAGCAGCTGAACTCCAGGTCTGGAATCACTCCTAACTGCTGGCTTATCTCTTGAGCCCCAGTCCCTTCCTATTTATTTACTTATTTATTGAAAACTTTTATACCCATTTTTACATATCACATTCCAGAACCAGATTCAAGTCTGCTCCTTTGTTAATTATGTTGCTTGGTTTGGTGACTAACTATCTGACAGAAAAGGCCTGTGGAAGAAAGAGTTTGTTTGGCTTATACTTTGAGGAGGAACCATCTGCCTGTGAAGAAGGCATGGTGGCAGATGTGTGAAGTGGTTGGGGACATCATAGTCTAAGGCCTGAAGTAGATAATGGACAGGAAGTAAGGCAATAGTATAACACCTTAAGGCCTCCTCATGGGTGACCCACTTTCTACAGGGGTGCTATATACACTCGATGACATTCCAAAACGACACCACCAGTTGGAAACAAGTGTGCAAATACACAAGCTAATGGTGTGAGGGGCACATTTCACATGCATGTTTTGATGTTCTAATTTTCTATGTTTTTCTCATGTGTTTTTCCTCTTCTTCATTTATGTGACTAGTGTAAGCCATGTCTGAATCCTATAAAATTCATTCTATTTAAAAATTTTATCTTTTTAAGTTGAAACATCAAAATATTTCCCTACCCACTGCACAAGAAACTTTCTGCCTTGTTTTTTTCTTTTATTTTTGAAGAAAAGTTTTCTCATTTGCACATTGAATAACTGATTAAATTCTATTTTCATCTAAAACCCTTTGCAGAGGTTCAACACAACACTATGATTTTTTTTCACAATTGACTCTAGAAAAATAGATCTTTGTGATCATAGAGGGAC
Organism: Rhabdomys pumilio; assembly: GCA_030674055.1. NCBI lineage: Eukaryota > Metazoa > Chordata > Mammalia > Rodentia > Muridae > Rhabdomys > Rhabdomys pumilio. The sequence goes on from JANHMN010000027.1 coordinate 2,682,902, forward strand.
TAACTGAGCCCAGTGAGACATTCGGCCCCAGTCCAATCAAGAGTTGCAATGATGGCATGATTGAGATCTCTATGTGCCAGAATTGGGGCATCCTTATTCCCATCAGGTCAGGACATTGCTCTCAGCTCACTTCTCTCACAAAGTTGTTTAGCACATATTTTTTTTCTATTATCAATCCAAGTTTTATTCTCCATCATTAATACTCCATATTTAATGATGAACTAGTTATTTTTTATGAAGTTAATTATTTTAAATTCCTGAATCCATCACAGACTTGAACATTAAAGCAACCCATTAAAATAATTTCTCAGAGACATCCAGATAGAGGTAAATGTTTTGGCACAAACATGCTCATACTATTGTCTCTTATGCCTTTATTGTAATAGCCAGAATGCACACTTAAATTTAGATTTGTATAAGCAGCCTAAACCAACTAAGTTGTCTTTCACTTTATGCATGAAAATGTTATATTAAAACCTTTGTTGTATACAATTAATGTATACCAATATAAACAGTTCCCACTTTTGGTTGAAATATTTTTTTTTAATTTTCCTTTCAGTATTCTGAAATTCATGTTTTAAATCTAAGATCATTAATGAAAACCAAAGTCATTTACTATAATATTTACATGTGAAGTTAATAAGTCTAAGTAATCTTGTCTTGATTCTTTGGTTGCCATAGGCGACACCAAATGACAAGGGCAGGTGCATAAATAAGTAAGAGGTTGAGACCACAGCTCCTGATTATTAGTCTTGACAATGTGTAAATTGTGATAAACTGAGCTCTCTATGAATGGGTCATTCAGATATGGGTGAGCACAGATTGTGTGATATCTTCTAACTCTGTCTGCTACTGATGGGTTAGATGTAGTGGTTCTCAACCTTCCTAATTCCACAGCCCTTTAATATAGCTCCTCATATTGTCTTGACTCCAACCATAAAATTATTTTTCTTGCTATTTCATAGCTATGATTTTGCTACCATTATGAATTATGATGCAAAAATCTGAGTTTTCTGGTGGCCGTACATGATCCCTGTGAAAGGGTCATTTGACTGAAAACTCTTCAGAAGCTGATGGAAGTTTGGATTGAAGGTTGAACTCATGATGATGCATGTATTTCTTTTTAAAGTTTTGCACTTGTTTGGTTTCATGAATCTCTTAAGTCTGTTACATTCACCTAGTGTCAAATGATAGACAGTCTCACAAAATACCCCCTGTTTGTGACAAATAAGTTTCAGATGCTGTGGTCCCTTTCTTCAACTCATAACCTCTGTGCATTTTTATATTGAGATTGTAAAAAAAATGGTAATCTAAAAATATACCACAGTTTGAGTTTCACTTTAGCCTAGCTGCAAAGGAATAAAATTCAGCACAGATAAAGAGCACAGATAAAATGTGCTCTCCTTTAATGCCTGATGACATTCCCTTTTCTGCCTCCAGCCATTCTTAAGGGGTTGAATAAACCCAATGCAGAATACATGTAAAACGATGATGTGTGAATATATGAAATATTCATGATTATAGTAATATGTAGCTGCTTTCTACTTTTGAATTAATGCAACAAGAAGTGATTCATTTCCTGATTAAGATTCATTCATTTGGGGAATATCTCATTAAAAATGTTAATCAGTCTTCAAATTGATAATTCATGTATGTATCAGTATGAGTTGTGAGGGGAAAACAAAACCATAAGTTTGGGTTTCTTTTGATTAGAAGAGAACATGGAAGCAACTTGTCAATGGACCACACATTAAAATCAACTTGGGGACAATGGGGAGATGTAAGTTGAGAACTTGAATGTATGTGAAACAGTTGGCAATCCAAGAACATAGGAAACAGAGACTCAGGGCTTTTTAGCCAGCCCTACTGGTCAGATCTGTGAGCTCTAAGTTGAGCAGGAGACAGTGCCTTACAATCTAAGGCAAAGAACAATAGAAAAATGTGGGGAGCCTACAAAAGGCGGCTATCATCCTTGCAGCCCATCTTGAGCCATATACACTGACAAGAGACTTGATTACAATAGCCTACAGCAGCTGAACACACTCTGATAACATCTTGTTTTAGATACCCAGGATCTTCCCTTGGGTGTGTGAGACTTAAAGGTGTGTGACTTAGAGATCAGATTTAGAGACAAGACCTAAGGGTATGACTTAAAGGCATGACTTAAATGCATGGCTTAGAAGTGAGATATATAAAAGGTGAGAGCAGACAGAAGAAATTATTAGATCATTAGACATTAGGCACTTAACACTTGGAAGAAGTAATTTGGAACTTGGAGGCACTAGGGACTAGGAACTAGGGACTAGGAACTCAAGACTTGGGACTTGGAGATAAGAAGAGAGACTGAAGAATAAACGGGATTGAATCACACTCTGTCTGGTCTCCATTCTTCGAGTCCATCCTCACTCTTTCTCTTGCTGAACCCCGACCCGAAGACCGGAGCTGCTTGGGGCAGTGCAGGCTAACAAGTTAGTCCCCAAGGCTTTTGGCAGTGCGGGTTCAAACATTGATAGAGCGGTCAGCAACATTTTTGGCGCCCAAACGTGAGGCAGCTCGGGCCGCAACAGAAAAAGACACAATGACCTCTGGCCTCCACATGTATAAGTGTATACAAACAGAAGTACATGTGTGTGTGTGCATTCACAGAGAGAGAGAGAGAGAGAGAGAGAGAGAGAGAGAGAGACAGAGAGAGACAGACAGAGACAGAGACAGAGACAGAGACAGAGACAGAGACAGAGACAGAGACAGAGCAAACTATTTTGAATAAAACATACACTATCCATGGCTGAAAAGATTTGTTAGATTCTTTTCAGAAAATGGAATTTTCACCCTTTAGGTTTTTATTTGTTTGTTTCTTTGTTTGTTTTAGTGAAACTGCTGTGCATGAATTTTGAAAAGTTATAGAGAACATAGGCGGCATAACCAGTGATAGAAACCTCAGTCCTAACAGAGTCCAAAGGAAAAGTTCTGAGATATGTTAGTTCTGAAAAGTAACCTGAAAAGCATACACTAGGGAGGAGCAGGTGAAGGTAACTTCTTGCTGACCTTGACATTCTGACTATCTCTTTGGGCTTCCAGAAAAAAATGAAATGAATATTTGACATAATCCTAAGATTTCTTTGCCTGAAGAAACTAAACTAAATAGCACTCATTCACTTGAGGTCAGTTCTGACCCTGCAAGTTTACATGTTAGTAGCCCCCAAACAAACCAGAACAGTAATGTGAGTGGCTCAAAGACTTCACGAGCCGTGTTAATGGTTTCTCCATTCCGTGGTAAAGACTGCTAAGAAAATATGACCAGTGGCAGGAGAAGCCTGGAAACATCATTGTGTGTACAATGTTTTACATATCCCAAATTGAATGATTTGCAAGTAAGTATTTAAAAAAGCTCTGATATCTGGACTTGTCTGCTTTATGAGAGATTTAGTTAACATGTTTTTATTTTGAGATGAATTATTAATAGGAGCCCTGCTTTGGGAGTTTTATGAGACTTTCATTACTCAGGAAGCTAATCTCTTGTAAGTGCAATGGAAAGAGACCAATCCTAGTGGCTAACTGGGTTGTAAGTTTGCATTGTGAGCCAAACTGGTTATGCTGTGCACTTTCCCATTGTACTTGCTTCCTGTGTTTGGTTATCTTTAAAGAAAAGAGTCAATTCCAAGAGGCACATAAGTCCCATAATAGGAAAGAATCTCCCTTAATCCATGCAAGGCAGAGTAAAAATTACAAAACTACAAGTTACTCAAATAAAATAAGTATAGAGTCAGGATTTACTGTTGAGGGAGGTAATTACTTAGCCATTGGAAATAAGGAGTTGAAGATGCTGGCTGGGTTTATGTAAATTTTACAGAGCATGAATGTAAAGGCACCAATTAGATTAGGAACCTGTCCTTTCCACATTCTATCTAGTAATATGTGGTCTGTTTTGATGCGATTTGGTTACAGTGAGCTGAGGTTCTAGGGAAGCCTGCAATCTACAATCAACTGTGATGGACAGACATAATATAGTCTTTGCTCTCACGTTACCTTGGCATGAAATAGAAACCTGGCATATCCATCTACTTATTAGCATTACACACTATTTTGTAGTGTGCAATACATTTGTGAGTGTGCATGTGTGAATGTGTATGTGGAAACATGCAGAGGCCAGAAGTCCATGTTGTCCATCTTCCTAGATTGCTGTCTGTCTTCCCTTTAAAGAATTATCTCACTGAACTCAATACTCACTGATTGCTAGATTGGGTGTCCAGAAGCTCCAGGGATGCACCTGTTCCTGTCACCAAACAGGTTTTCTTGTGGCACCCTTCAATCCTTCCTTCTCGTCTTCCACAGGATTCCCCAAGGTTTGCCTAATGTCTGGTTGGGGATGTCTGCATCTGTTTCTATCGATTGCTGAGTAAAGCCTTGTGGCATGGCTCCCAAACAGGACCAGTCATTGGTTGGCCAGTTCCTCAATTTCCGCTCCATCTTTACTCCTGTATATCTTGTGAGCAGGATAAATTGCAGGGTGAAGATTTTGTGGCTGGGTTGGTGTCCCAATACCTGCACTGGAAGCCTTGCGTGGTTAAAGGAGATGGCCAGTTCAGACAACATATCACTCATTACTAGTAGTCTCAGCTGGAGTCACCCTCATAGATCCCTGGGAGTTTCCATTCTAGGCTTCTAGTTTACCTCTGATGCTTTTCCCCCCAAATTTCCTCTCCTTTCCTTGAAAAGTTAAAAGTGTTTGGACTTCCAAAATGATACAGATAGAAAAATAGTAGTCAGCATGATTATGAAGAGTGTATGGGAAAAAAACAACACAGATGTTCAAGGAGCAGCTCAGTAGGGGGGAGAAATTCCCAGTACTGCAAAAACAAATCTAAGTGTTGCCAAAGGTTATCCCTAGGGGATGTTTTTAGGGAAATCCATATCCTTTAAAGCTGGGAAGTCGGAGTCTAGCTGACAAGCTCAGAACTGGTTGTTCCATGGCCTCATTCTGTGAACGTCTACCAAGAACACCTTATGTACTTGTTTGTTCTCCCTTTGAGAAGAGCCAGACAATCACATGTGGAGGCCAGAGGGCAACTTGCAGGAGTCTGTTTTCTTCTCTTACCATAAGGAGATAAGGGCTCAAACTCAGATTGTCATGACTGGCAGGAGGTACCTTGACCCACTAAGACATCTCATCAGCCCACTTTTGATATTTCTTATAGTCAACTGTGAACACATTTAATAAAAATGCACATAGATTATGAATTTGTAATTGTTAAAATGATATTTGATCAAATGATTTACTGATGGAAAATAATATTTCTGAAGAGAATTCTGACCATTTTTAAGATAATGGATTTTTGCTTTTCTCTTACGTTTGGTGAACAGCTGCATCTTTGGAAGGGTTTGACAACTGCTGACTAGAAGAACCTGCTGTATTTAATGATAGTCCACATACCTAGGTTATTGAAAACTTACCACTGTTATTTTGTGGTGAGAATATGAAATGTAAATGTAAATGTTGAAAAACGTCACCCATACTTGTTAGTTGTCATGGCAACAGAAAATGAAACAAAGAGGTAAGACATTTTCCTACAGAATCATTTTCAAATTGGGACAATAGCACAGAGAATTTCTTCCTGTGTCACAACAAGTATCTAGAACCTGGAGATGGTTACTCAGCTACAAGTTACAAAGTAAGCCACAGCTTTGCCCATAACTATTACTAGTCCCCCAAAACAACATACCCTAGGTACCCCAATGTTTGAAAATAGCTTTGTTCACTTAACCACAAAATAGTATGAAGATGCTTTACCTTTAAATAGTTTATATTCCATGATGCTTTAGTTAACACACAATAAGGCAAATGCATGTAGAAAGACATATTATTGTGTAACAAAATAAAAGATCATAATAAAATAATTATTCACAGCTATCTGTCTTAATCTGGGTACTCATCCTTTTCCATAGTAATGAAGTCAGCGTAGAATATATAAAGACACATGATGAAAGGACTTACTCTATTTACATTTGTAGTGAAACTTCAAGCCTAATTCTAATTGCTTACAAAATTTCAACTTGAAATAAAATGATTTGAAGGAGCTCTTTTATCTCAAGTCACCGAGAACACAGGTTTTGAGTGTAGATGTTGCTCCTTCTTTGAGAAGTAGAGAGGAAGCATGGTGAACTAGATTTCCAGCTCTCACCTCATTTCTAGAAACACTGCCTCCACAGGGGCTTTTCAATATGGGTATGTATTCACTGGAGAAAAGCTGGGACCTGAGCATCTGAGGCAGAATCTCTGGCTCTTGAAACGGATGGCAACTTCTTAGTTTTGGTAACATCTCATGTACTCTAAGCTGGCCTCAAAATAGCCACATGGCTGAAGATGACCTTGAACTCTTGACCTTGCTGACTCCACCTCCCCAGTACTGGGAATATAAGAATGTACCACTGCACCTAGTTTTATCTGGTGCAAGGGAATGAATGCAGGCCTTTGTGCATGATAGGCAAGAACTCTATCAATTTGAACCACATCCTCGGAATGGTGACTATATTTCTACCATTATTTTCCTTGAGCTATTGCTCATGCATCCTCAGCATGACTCACAGCACTCACAGTCGACTTTTGGCCAGGCTAGAGGTGCTTTCATTAAGTACAAACTTGAGCATCCTATTAAACTTAAATAAATGTCATAACATAATTTGAATACACCATGATTGTGCTCTACTCAGCTTTATGTTTGCTTCACGATTTACTCAAATAATTTCAAAATGAGCCAATGAGTTTTTAATTTCCTAGCTTAAGGATTTCCAAACTGATGAGATCCATTTTCATTCTGATTCTTCAATCACACACAGTATAGTGCTAAGATGTGGGAAAATTAATTCAAAGTAGAGCTGCTCCTTGACATTCAGTGATGTTGTCTCCTGATTAAACCCATTGGAATGTAATATCTCTGTAAAATGGCTAACTTTCTGAATAACAGTGTACACAGAGCACTGCAGACTACCACTGTGTACCCTCATCGACATAGAGTAACAAGAAGCTGGGACTCCTGCTATTGCCTAGCAACCCAAGAGAGCATTTTTGTATTTATGTTCCCATTGGACAGGATCAAACGTGAAGTATGACATTTCAAGTGAGCATCATTTTTCCATAACGATAGTATTGGAGGAGTAGAGGCCAGACTATCATAATTCAGGGACTTTATATTGACATAGAATTAAGGTGAGGAACAGTACCAATGTATGTAATCTCTCAAAAATGAAGAATAGATGATTTGTAGAGAACCATGTGATGTTCAAAGAAGTCAGATGGTGAGAGGTATGGTTCAGCTCACAGTTCAGATCCAAGCTCATTAGCCCACAAGGATGCTCTTCTGATCCTTTTCTGTGGAAACTACTTAACGATGGATGTTCCTTTCTTACCCAGGAGAATGGAAGGATTCTGGAACTCTTCAGAGACACACAGCAGTGTCCTCTGTGATCCTGACACGAGTCATTGATAAAGTATTCAAAAGTTGTGGTCAGGATGCTGTTGCCCATGGCTGATGTCAGAAAACAGGCTATAACTTTGACGTTTTCTTATTTTCTATTTGACATTAAACAAAACTGTGACATCTGGGACAGTAGAAAGCATAACCTACTGCACTCTGAAGGGAATAATGAAATTTAGCATGAGGAAAAGTTAGAAGCTTTTTGTAATTACATTTGGCTCCCACCCTGCATTTATTATTATTGAATTTAGGCTGTTTATTTGTTCTGAATTTTAGGCATATCTGTGAGCAGTTTTTAAACTCCTCATTTTATTTGATGCAAATAGTAAGACAGGCTAAAGGATTTGCTTCTGTGGTTTTGGTGATTGTTCATTTCTAGCATTTATAAGTGATCACCGGCATCGTTCTTTTTTGTTGTGTTTTGTAATGATATTTCATTTCTACTTTTCATTCTGTTGCTATGATAAAATGCTTTCACCAAAAGCAACTTAGGGGAGGAATGTTTTATTTGGCTTACACTCGAGGTCACAATTTATCATTGAGGGAAGTTGGGGCAGAAACTTGGAGGGAGGCCTGTGCTTGCTCTTCAACAAAGCGTGACCTCTAACCAGAGAACTCACAGCCAGGGGACACAGCAGAAACCATAACGGAACACCACTTGCTGGCACACAGGTGCACTCATACTTAAGTAGCTTTCTTATACAACCCAATATCACCTGCTGAGGGAATGGCACTGTCCACTGTGGACTGGGCCCTCCTACATCTGTTGAAAACCGAAACAATCCTCCACAAAAAAAAAAAAAAAAATCCACATCCCAGGTTGATCTGGGCAACCACTCAATTGAAAGTTTCTTCTCAGGTGACTCCAGGCTATAAGAAGTGACAGTTAAAGCTATGTAAGAAACTCCCCTAAGGATTTATTGGAAAACATGGGGAGAGAATCAAGTTTTCAAAGGCATGCTTAAATGTTAATGTGCTACAAATTCTGGGATTTCTACAGGTACTGTGACACAATGCATTAAGTGTCTGTTGATTTGGAGTAACTGGAGGTTTTTTAATATTATTATTCATTTGGAAAAGATTCAAGAAAAAATTTGAGTTCGAAATGGTCTTGATTTTAATAAAGACAATCCAAATAATTAATGATTGACTATGTGACCTAAGACAAATCTTTCAATGCCTTTTGAAATGAAAATATTGGATGAAGTTACTTTTTTCACTGGAAGTTAGTGACTCTTCTCTGTATTCTTACCATAACTATTTTATTGGAAATATTTTAAAAAAAACTGATTTAACACATATTTTTTGCTTTCTGCTAAAAATAAAATGAGGAGATGGCTGAGCAGGTATGGTGCTTACCATGCAAGCATAATGAGTGGTGCCAGATGTCGGTGTGTAAATACTAGGTGGTTGTAGTGGCCCCTAGTACCTCAAAAGAGGAGCCCTGGATCAAATTAGCCAATTAGATTAGCTAAAGCAGTAAGCTCTGGGCTCAAATTAGAGATCTCACCTCAATATATAAGATGAAGAATATTCAAAGAAGACAAATGACCTCCACAGGCACAAACACATATACAATCTCACTCTACACACAGCCACAGGCATACCTGCAGACAGGCATAGGTGCATACACATCACACATAGACAGAAAGAAGGTGAAATGAACTTACAGAATACTTTTTAAAATTTTGTAAATAATAACAAAAGGAAAAATAACAACCTGAATTATACTTACTAATAAATTATATGTAATCATCCCTTAAGTTGTAGCTCTCTCTCTCTCTCTCTCTCTCTGTGTGTGTGTGTGTGTGTGTGTGTGTGTGTGTGTGTGTGTGTACAAATAGAGAATACTTGAAATATCCACTATCCAACATGGCAGCTATTCTTTGAAAATTATTAAGCATCCTCAGTTGGGAAGGATGGACTCATGAACAAGATCCTGCTGACCTCTTTCTGCTTTCTAAATCCCCGAGCTTTGGTTTCTCCATAGTAGTTACTGGGAGAAACAAAGGCAATGCACTAATCTCAGTGCAGTGGATCTCAGTTTTAGGTGCTCATGTGGTGAAAGACTGCTTCCCGTTCCCACATAACTCAAATACAGGAGCTGTGCACAAACATTGTAATTGTTAATCCTTTAAACTTGGACTCAGCTAATTAAAAACTATAATCCCTAAATGTGGACCTGCAGATCTATATACTGTCTAGAGAGTGAGGATTTACCAGTACATTTAACAGTAGGTTAGAAGGCTGTATCTGATAAGGATGATAACAGAATATCTTATTTTCAAATACTCTAAGGTAATTTGCATTACTGCAATATAAACAAAACCTGGAATCTTTAAAAGAGATAAATAAACAGATAGCTAGATCGATAGCTCTTCTAAAAATAATGTCTAAAGTACCTGACATCTTTAGCATTAATGGCTTACCGTCCACCTGGGGGCCAACGAAGGGAAATATCAAAACTGTATGTTTCCAGAGTCTGAGGCACAACCCTGAACAACTTCAAAGAAGGGTTCTCATGCCCAGTGTTGGGATTTGTGTTAGGTGGTATTTGGCTCTTGGAGAAAGCATTGTCAGTCTCGATCAGATGATTTTTTTAAATTGTGTATGTATGTATGTATGTATGTATGTATGTATGTATGTATATTTGTACATAGAATTACCCCCTAGGTTTTGCTTTTAGTTAAATAGTTAATATTGTGATTCCATAAGACCTTTTCAGATATCCTTACTATTATTTTGTCCTCCTCCCTCCTGCATTTATTTCCCCCCCTAATTAGAACTCTTCTTTTGCCTATTTCCCTGATCAGATCATGTGTACCCTGCTAGTCCCCTCTTTATGGCTCACACACCCACCCTGGCAACAGTTTCTTTTTACTTTCTTCCTTTCTGCATTTCGCTATAATATGACCTCACATCTAAAGGTTTGGAACTAGGATCCTTCAATGGTAAAGAACGTTTGACATATGTATTTCTGAGTCTGGTTTACCTGAGTAAATATTATTTTTTTTTCTAGTTCCACCCATTTACTTGCAAAGTTCATGATTTTATTCCTCTTTTAATTCTGAATAGTGTTTCATAGTGTGTATGTGCCATATTTTCATCCTCTATCTATTGATTCTGCTAAAAGATACTTGAGTTGGCTCCATTTCCTAGATATTCCAAATTAAATAGTGGTGAATATAGATTGGCATAAGCTTTCTGTGGATCAAGTCCTTTGGGCATATCCCAAGGAGTGGTATATATGGGTCATACAGTAGACTGATATATGCCTTTTTGAGAGTTCTCTGTGATGACTTGTATGGAGGCTAAAGTTTGCAGTCTCCCAACACCCTCTCCAGCATTTGTTGGTTGGTTCATTGATATTTGCCATTGTCACTTTGACCGGGGTAAGATGGACTCTCCAAGTTGTGTTGGTTGGCATTTTATTAATTCTAGATAAAACCCAGACTCAGTAAATTCAAAGAAAGACAACTCAAGGCTTGAAATAATAAAGTATCAGCCAGTTTACATGCAAGTTTGAAAAGCTTTATTAGAAATTCTCAGATCTCAATTCAACCATTCCCCAAACCACATGTGGTTGCTAAGAGACCACACAAAATAAAATAAAAGGTCTCTCCTGAATACCACAGAATGTGCACTAGCACCCTAACGCCCAAATATCAGATCCATAATAAAGTCCCTAGTCAGTAATTTGTCTTTACTGTTGAAGACACTCAATTCTTTAGTTAGGCTCCCCCCACCCCGCTGCAATAAATAAAGTAGCATTTGTGCTAATAATTCTGAAAGCTTTTTTCATGAGCGAATTCTCTCATAAAAATACCAGCTGTCTTAATATGACTATGTGCATAACTGTTATGATCTCTTTGGCCAAAACAAATAGTCTCAGACTCAACATGAATGCAGGATGCATATTAAAAATTGACTATTTTGAGATTTAAAGAATTGAGTTTATTTACTATATGTATGACACATATGAAGGTTAGAGTCAGCTGTTATAACGACAAGTCGGTTGTCTCCATTCAACATGTGGTTCTCAGGGTTTGAACTCAGGCCCTCAGTCTGGGTGGCAGCTGGAACATCTTGCCAGCCCCTGCCCATCTTCAATTAACTTGAGATGGAGTTTTATCCATCAAAATGTGATTGAATTACAGTGGGTTCTTTGAAAAAGAAGCAAAAGATAAAACTTTCATAATAAATGCACGAAACAATTTTAGACTTTGAATGTCTTCTATGTCTCTTTTGACCAGTGCTGTATAGTTAGTGCTCTTCTGGAATTGAATGTACATTGGTATTTGCATTAATCACCTGAACAAAATCAGAGACTGTTATTAATCAAGTATCTTGATTGAAGGCATCACCTTGTGCTCTTATATCAAGGGAAGAGTCTTCCCTTCAAACTAAGAGATGGAATTTTTCCATTTTTACCAAGACATACAGATATTTGCCAGAAAGTAAGTTAATAAAGCCCATGGATGCAGAGCTGTTTTTATTAACAGGCTGGCATGTCTCAGCAAGTGTTGCTACGGAGAAGTTTGAAGCAGGCGAACACTTCTCTGCACAGTGTTTTTGCATTTGCTATTCTGCCATCTCTCTTTTTCTGCAAATCCTATGGGGGAAGGAGTATGGAGGATGGAGATAATTTGAAGGTATTGTTAAGTGCTACAATGGAAATAAATTCAGCTGGAAATGGCTCAGCTCAGTGTTAATCAGCCTGAGTAGGGTGAGCCCTAGGTGACAGGAAAGACCGCCCAGGGAAAAAACCCTCCTCTGCGAGCTGGGCAGGAAAAAGCGTTTCTACACTCTGAAGCTGCCACAGAAATAGTCACCAGCCAAGAGACACAGTTTATCTTTATTAGATTCAAGGAAGAAATTTATTTTCCTACTACAGAAAACAAACATTACCTTGTCTAGTTTCTATGTGGTCAGCTGAACATCTAACATTAGTTTTGTATTAATTGGTCAATGGTCATTTCTTTCCTCTAGATAAATTGATTCCAAGATCAGAAAATGCCCGGGAATTCCAATGTCTGAGGTTGAGTGGTACATAATATTCAATAGCCAAGAAGCTGAGCTGTTAGCGGATAGGTTATGCTATACCAGTGGTCTCAATCTGTGTGAGTTGCATGAGACCGTGGGGTCACATATCAGATATCTTACATATGAGATATCTACATTATGATTCATCATAGTAGCAAAATTACAATGATAAAGTAGCAATGGAATAATGTTTATGGTTAGGGCTCATCACAACTTGAGGAACTATAATAAAGGGTCGCACAGTGTTAGGCAGCTTGAGAACATTGCTCCATACAGTTACATAAGCATGGCTATTTAGGCATACCATGCATCTGGAAGGATCACTGGGGAGGGCTGGCTTAAAAGTTTAGAGTACAGAAGAAAAGAATACTGTGCTGATGGTCTTGATTGTCAGTTTGGTGTCAGCTTCCATGCAGAGGCTTAATTGAACAGTTTTTAGAATCACCTAGTTTACAAACCTAAGGGTTTATCTGGAGGATATTTAAATGAAGTGAGAGGACACATACTGCATTTGGGTAACATCATCTTATGGGTTTGAGGATCTCACCTCAATAAAAAGAAGAAAATGAATTAAACACCAGAATTTTCTCTGCTTCCTGGTGGTGGACACAATGTGACCAGTTGCCCCACGCCCCATGGCTGTGACTTTCTTGTCATGATACCTCCAAGTGTGAGTCAAAGGGAACTCTTCTTTATATTGCTTCTGTTGGGTGTTTTGCCATAGCAGTAAGACAGAGTGATGAATTCACGTAGCAATACTCATTTCTTCAGCCTTTTCCTAATGCAAATTATGCTGTTAGGATGATGTCTAAGGTCACAGAAATAGATTCTTTGGGATAAAAAGACTAAAACAAGCAGGTCTCAGCACTCAGCTGTATCTTATTGACTTGGAAAGTATGCACATATAGCAAAGCACTGCAAGTGACAGTCTCTGGCTATAGAACAAAGGATCTAAGAAGTGGGGCAGCCACGAAAGTTGCAGCTTTTATATGTTTAGGGATAGGATGAGTTCCCTCTCTTCTAGTGAATCAGCTGATGTGGGCTATAGGAGAGGATAGGACAATCCAGACCAAGGCAGGAAGCTCATTAGTTTCCACCACAGGAGTCTTCTGGTGGGAGATTTGAAAATCCTGCTGAAAGGTTCCCCCTCTGTAGGAAAAGAAGCTTATCGAATCTTTGTCTTAGAGAGATGAATGGAGAGGCCAGCCATCTTGAATTTTAAGTGAAAAGTACATTAATCTATATTGAGTCTGTCCCTCTCCCTTGCCTTCCTGTCTCTCAGGGATGTCTTCCTCCTAGTCCATCACAAAAGCATTCTAGTATCAAGAGCTGCTTGCCAATCTTTCTGTGAGTGCTCTGGCTGCCTGGTATTTTCCATCAGAATTCTCTTAGCAACAAAGCAAGGCTGAAGGACAGCTCTGGCCTTGGGGAATGAAAAGGTCAGAGTAGAAGCCAATCCTCCTGAGAAATGAGGGAGGAAAGCAGGGGAAAGGAGGGAGGAGGGGAGGCCTTGACTTAGTGACCTCTCAGCTGAAAAGATGCTTCTCTAAAAGCTCAAAGAGGGGAGTTAGACTTAAGATGCCTTTGAAGTTTTATTTCCAGCCACACAGGAACAATAAACGATTTGCCATCAGCCTGAAGGAATTTAATGAAGAAATAAATACCCGAGGGATGTTAATTCAGTTATTACATACCATCCATGCTTTTAAATATGTTTCAACTCTTATTGCATTTACTACAATTGGAGATAATATATAAAATTTATGTAAATTCAAGAGTATGGAAGTGTAACTAACTGCCCTGGAGGAAGGTATTCTAAAGAGATTATCAGACTATTGAAACACTTTCCCCAGAGGTCTCCTAAAGTACTGGGGGTGAGCAAGGAAAGGAGATCTTTCTCTTTTTTCAGAAAAATTGGGAAAAGAGAAAGATTTACAACTTGTTAGATGACCTTGCAGGAGACACTTGGAGTTGTAACCGTGGTAAGCAGCAAACACACCTTGGCCTGACTACCAAGTCATACATGAAACATATTGGGCCCACTGGGTATCAACCAGCAAGACCTTTGCATCAGCTTTTGCATTATACTAACACAAATTGTAGCTAATCATTGATATCCTTGTCCCAAACATTATTAATTAGGGAGCAAAAAGGTGATCAATTTATTGATTGATTGATGCAGTTCACTTTTTGTTAAACTAGAGCTATTGATTGGTAGGTAAAGGATTTAATAGAAGCATTTCTTCACCTTCATGAAATTCTCTGTTTTGATTTTTGGTGGAAAGCAGAAGTAACTCATGTGCCAGCAAGCAAACTAATTCTGCTGAAGCTTACAGAGGAAACAAGCTAGAACTCATATAATCTTGGAGTAATGTGTTTTTATGAAACAGTCACAGTGGGAAGTGATTATATGTACCTGCTAAGGTGATTAAGGCTAAATTATTGTTTAATTATATAAATTATTTTGTTATCATTTTCTCTTAGTTTCATTTCCTGTTACTGTGATAAAATACCTCAACAAAAACAACTTCCCAGGAGAAAGGGGTGATTTAGCTCTCAGTCCCTGGTTAGTCTGTGTGGCAGGAACTTGAGCAGCCAGTTACAATGCATCCACAGTCAAGAGTGGAGAAAGAATGGGTGCATGCCTGCTTGTACACAGTTCACTTTTCACTTAACTAGTTCAGGATCCTCTTGCCTGGGGGATGGTGCTACCCATAGTGGTACCTTAGCCATCATCAAGTTAATTTCCCACAGATATGCCCACAGGCCAATTTAGTCTCTATAATCTATCAGTTGAAATTCTTTCCCCAGGTGCTTCTAGACTGTATTAACTTGTCAGTCAGGACTAGCTAGCACAAGGTCCAAATGTGAAGCCATCATGGTTTTCTTTTACACAGAAAAATTTATTATGATCACAGATCTTAGCAACTCCATTCCACAATATCTTTTTTCTTCTTTTTTCTTCTTTTTCCTTGTTCACCATGAATACGTTTAACTTTTCTACTAACTAGAATCAGGAACCTGGTGTTTGAGGAACAAGGTCGTATGTAGAAGAAACCACACTGTTTGTCCTCATAACCCAGGAAGAGAGCTAGAGACTCTCAGGTAAGTGGTAAGCAACATTAATATCACAGATAGATTCATAATTTATATCTGTAAGGAGCAGGTCCTTAACATAGCTGACTCCATATTGTAATAGGAAAGAAAACAAGTCTGGATAAGTCCAGAAAACAAGTTTGGACATGTTTTAAAGTATGATGATAACTAAAAGTCCACCTGCAATGAAGTCATAGCCCACAGATAACCAGACACATCTGGTTATCTGCTGTGTACATCAGAAGTAACCCTAATTCAAGCATAAAAAAGGAGTACTTGGCCAGAGCACTTCATCACACTGGTAGCAATGGTTACCTAGCATTTTCAGGCCTCCTCTGCAGCCAAGAGACCAAATACTCTACAGCATGGATCATCAAAGCAGCAGCCGAGAGTCTGAGCACTCTGTACCCGATCATCAAGGAGACAGCTGAGAGACTGAAGCCTCTAACTCCATCGTCAGGCACTCTCTGGACCTGAGCTGCTGGAAACTGCAGTCATAAGGACTCAGGTCGTATAACCCACAATTAATAATGTACTTACTGCTATGTTTACTTCTTTGTTGATTACCAACTTATTATTTGTGTACTGATATTGATAGAGTCAATGCTTAAGAAATGTGGCACTACCTCATTGTTACAATAGCTTTAGCATTGGTGATAATATATTGTTTACTGTGCATTATTAAAGAGCATTTAAATATCAAACCTCTGTCTCTGGCATACTCTCTCCCCTCTCGGGGAACTGACCATCTCACACTTAATCCTGTATACAATTCCTGAGTGGAGAGGACCTGTCGCTTCTCTCCCCACGGGGACCCTAAAACCTTATCATAACCTGCTCATGATAGATAACAGACTGGGCTCGAAACAATTTCTCAGAGAGGACAAGAAGAAATGATGCAAAGTCTATGATGTCATCCATCACATTATATAACTTACCGCACACATGCATTTTTTTTATTTACTAAAAAAGGAAAAACATGATGTTGCACTGTTAGTGCTGACCAGTATTTCCACTTCTAAACTGACATGATTGTTGAAATGAGCCATTCTGAGAATGTTCTCTCACCAGGGGTTAAAACTTAGGTAGGACGTGTTAGGCAAAGTGCTCATTTAGCCCTCTGAGATTTTGGGGAAGTCTTGGTAATTTACAAGTTCCAGATGGTTTCTTATTCGCTGTTTTGATGTTACCTATAACATTGGGCTCCTCCATGGCCCAAGAAGCAATTGACACAGAAGACAGAGAAGCTTTACCATACATATGCTTGCAGTGAGTTACATCAAAAGCGGCGGCTGCTGCTGTAGTCAGTTATTTAATACTATTTTTCAGCATCTTACCAGAAGGATGATCCATCTTTTCTTGTGACCCAGCAAACAAACAAGCAACTGTGAACTGTGTCACAGTCCAGTCCCAGGAGTGTTGCCAGCACTTATTTTGACTGGATGGTTCAGGATAATCACCTTGTGGTAAAGCCAGCTGCTCCCACTGGTGAGTGTTCTGAGCTATAAGCAGCAGTGTTGCCAGGACAAACATGTTGATGGACATATTTTTGAAACTGAAGCCCAGTTTGTTTTCCATAAAAAGTTCTACTCCAAACCTGGTAGTGCATTTCAGCAGGTTTTAGTAATGACCTTGACTGGGGTAGATACAATCACCAGGGAGAGTCTGAGAATTCTAGACTCTATTTGCCTTGCTAAAATCAACCCAAACCACTGATTTATAGACTCTTGGAAGATGAGCAGAAGAAATGAATTGGTGTCAGTAAGAGAGAAGTTAAGGTTCCCTAGGCAGGAAGAACAGGACCTGTGATGGATTGTAAACTAGTTATAGCACACATGACTTCTTCTGAGTGGATACTTACTTCTGTTTAGGAAGGAGTGTACATAGGGTGTGTGGACTTATTGGCTCAGACTACATTTTTAACTCAATCTTAGAGTTATAAGACTGAGAAATATTAACTCAGTCTTCATTTGATTCACTCAATAAGTCCTATAAAAGTTCACTTGTCAGGGTGGCCCATTGGTATTTCTCTCTTGAGGTTCTTTCTCACTTTTCCTCAGGATCATTCTCTCTGTTTGACAACCTTAAAAGTCATTCTCTACTTCATCATGACTTTGATGGTTGTTGGATATCTGGATCTGTCTAGGTTCCTACCATCCCCAGCTAACACCATCAAGAGCTAAGAAAGTCTCTGCCACAGACAGTAAGATGCAAAGCAGTGCCTCAAGCAATTCCATTTAGATTCCCATCTTTTAGGGTGAGCTTCTCTCTCTTGAACCAAGAATCTTAGCACTAGGCTCTTTCATATCATCACCAGTCAAATTAGAAACTGGTACATGTGCTGTGTCAAGGTTGTAGACATTTATTATTATTATTATTATTATTATTATTATTATTAATGCATGACTTTAAGGTAGATTTGAAATTATCAGTTGTCCACAGTTGGGGTTCACAAGGTTAACTTGATGAGCAAAGTTAGTGTATTAGAGCTGTCTTCAGAGAGATGGATGATTACCAAGAGCTGCATTTTCTTGCTGTTCACTTCTCTCCTTCGCACCTCCTACTTTATATGGCTCTAAGCCTACACGGTTGATATGCACATGAACTGTGTTTGGGTCACTACTTAGTTTTAAAGCAGTAGTGAGAGGTGAATACAAGTTCAAATAATGTAAGATAGGTTGAAGCAATGCTTGAGAAATTCATATTTATTCACATTTTGTTCCTGTTCCTATTAAAAATTTTAATGGTCTCAGAATACTGTCCAGCTATAGAAGGTATTTCTTACTTTGCTTCTATTTGACAAGAGCATCAGTTAAATGGTAGCTTGCAGCAAGATGGAATTACTGGCTAGGCTTTACAGAATGTTCTTACCACGTGTGCGTCTCCATCTCCTTGGGAGCTCTTTGTATTTCTTCTGACTATTAGTAGTTTAGAGAAATCAATGCTGATTATAGCAGAAAGATGTTGCTTCATATTCACATTGTAAATCAGAAAGACCCATACTTGTATCTACCCATTCTTAGAGATATCAGCTTCAGATTCACCAACACCAAAACCGTAGGATAGCAGGGTCAGCCGAAGATTAGATACAGTCATGTGTTTCTAATGTTAATAAAGTCTGTGTGTCCTAGGTTATCAATGATAGTCCAGAAACACTTGCTATTCCTATGTTTCCATGGGAGATAGCCACAATGACATCATTTGCAGGCTAAGTTTTTAATTTGTTCAAGACCTAGGCATCCTTAAAGGAGCCTCTCCGTTTCAGGGTTCTCCTCAAAGTTCTCAGTGTTGGTTTTGTGGATTTTACCATACTTATAGAACAGAAGGACAGTAGCAACAGACTGCCATGGTCCATGTGTCCAATGGCAATGATGATGGAAAAACTATCCTAATATGACTTTAATTTACTAATAATCTCTATACCTGTGTTCTGGAGGTAAAGCCATGGTGACCGGGCCACTACGTGTTTTTCTGGCTTCTGGTTAGATATTTCTGAAATTTCTCTTTCAATATTCTTCAACTGAAGTTGACTGTGGGCAGCTAGAGGCATGGAAGGGGAATTTCTTCCTGGAGATCTCTGAAAGGTGATGTTGACCACCCCATCATATTTCTGGTTTCTTACACATTCCTTTTATCCTTTGGAAAAGCACAGCTCTGTGTCTTATACACATGGGATTATGCCCCGACCTTCAGAGCATCCTCACTTCCCTTTGCTGGTCATGAATTGCCACATGTGTAACTAGGTTTAGAAACAATAACTAATATTAAGCTCCCTCCCCAACACATGTCATGTTGGAAGTACCGACTAATCATGGTGGGTGATGAACACTCCACTAATTCATTTCTCACATTTTTCACCAGACCAAAAGTTCTACCTGGTGGGAGGCCAATTTAGGAGTAGCCATTTATGTAGGAGGTGATGATAAAGATGAGGGGACAAGGAAACCTTGACATGATGCTGATACAGATGGCAAGTGGAGATGGCAAATGATGCCACTATGGATATCACTGTGCAAATACCTCAGAAATCTAAGAGTCGAGCTGCAACATGACGTCACTGGACCACTATGAAAGGTTAATTCTAAATGCCTAGTTTCCATGTCTTTCATTAATGGATAGGAGAAAAATAATTGAGAAGAGAAATTTAATTCTTATGTCTAAATGATTGCTAATAATCAAGAAGAAACAAGAAGAAAGTAAGCTTTAGGCTCTTGTTTTGTTTTATTTATTTATTTATTTATTTATTTATTTATTTATTTTCTAGTTATTTTTTTTATCCTGTTTCAGAGTACCTAAACTTATGGTTTTTACTTTCATTTGTGTGTGTGTGTGTGTGTGTGTGTGTGTGTGTGTG
>JANHMN010000027.1:2703266-2717731 GCA_030674055.1 Rhabdomys pumilio
AGACAGGAGACAGGAGACAGGAGACAGGAGACAGGAGACAGGAGACAGGAGACAGGAGAGAAGAGAGAAGAGAGAAGAGGAGGAAGAGGAGGAGGAGAAAGAGGAGGAGGAGGAGGAGGAGGAGGAGGAGGAGGAGGAGGAGGAGGAGGAGGAGGAGGACTTTATTCTGGTTAAAACTACAGCAGGGAACATCTGATCCCTGTCCCATTTTCCTAGGAAAGCTTTTGACACAAAAATACAACTCTCACTTCAAAAGGGATAAGAAATTATTTATTCTGAAGCCAAATATGAGTGGCTGTGTCTTGGGAACACAGATTTTATATTACCCCAAATGCCATGATCCACTGCATTACAGTTTGATGAAACAAATTTGTCTCTGAACATGAGACACTCCGTCTCTCTATAGCTGTTGAAGTTCTAATCAGTTCAGTGGGAGGTACTGTCCTTCTCAACAACTTTCATTCACAGAACTTTGTGTTTTTGTTTTTAGTTGTGTTTTGTTTTATTTAAAAGGGCATTAGATAATGACATGCATTTCTGTAGTCCAAACTGAAATAAACACACAGCAAAAACAACTCCATAGAATAATTGAATCAAGCTACTCTAGTCATCATTTTCATTATTTACCAAGTATCTATGCCCAAATACAACATTGGATCTTTTCCTGTCATCTCCCTGTGCTCCCACTTTCTATAACCAGCATCCTGTTCTCTGCTTCCGAGTCTGCTTTATATACTACACAAGCCATACTCTTAAAATGCAGATCCTGTTCTTTGGATACAACACAGTGCTGTTTTAAGCGAAGGAACTGTAGCGGAAGCATCTTAGAGACTCAAAGCAAAGGCATAGCTATGCACATCACTTCACGTGGTACCTGACTGATTCACCCCATAAACAACAAACTGCACACATTCTCTTGTGGACATCAGAAATGCTAAATTTAAAGTTTTCCACATCATAGGAAGCACTTTAAGAAAGTATATAATTTTGCTGCAGGCCAAGGGTTAACAGGAATGTTCTGTCTAGCCTTCATTTTAGGATATCCACTTAGTAGTATGGAACAGATTTGTGAGTTTGTGTCCACTTAGTATTTAGATAGGTTATTTTAATAATATGAATCCAGATAATTAGCTAGACTAGATTTCTATACTGTATGCTCTAGAGAAGGTTAATTACAACCCCTCCATTCCCATACATGTTATTAACTGATAAGAAAAAAGGAGAGAAGGGAAATTGGTTTTTTATGCCTAAATAATTACAAACCATTTAGATGAGGGAAGTGAGATTTAGACTTGCTTATAGTCACTTCTGCATTATTCCATTTTTCTCCAGTTTCAAGATATTTATTCATATATTTCCACATGTATTTGTCTTCGTGCTCATATCTATACATGTGCATGTGAGTACGTGCGTGTGCATGCATGTGTTTTGTATATATCATACAATGTATGCGGAGATCAGAGGAAAACTTAGGGGATTGGTTCTCTCTTTCTACCATGTGGGTGTCAGAGATCAAACTCAGCTAGTCAGGCTTGATTGCAGGCACCCAGACCCTCTTAGCAATCTCATTGGCCCCTGTTTTAGGCTTACACAAATCAACTCTCCTCTAAAACAACAAAAGCTGCAAAGCACACAGGGTGTCTATAGTGCCTATGGGTTGGGAAGATACTTGAACACTTATCTGGAGCCTTCACTTTCACTTGTCCTGTTTGCATAAATTTCTATTCTATGATAAAAGGTTTTTTTTTCTCCCCTATTACTGGTGATTAAACCAAAGCCCCACATATTCTAGGCAAGCACCTTACCACTGAGATACATACTTGGTCCTTTTTAAATTTTGTTTAAATAATGGAGATGGTAAGTTTTCCAGGCTAGCTTTGGACCCATAGCATAACTCAAACCTTGAACTTGTGACTGCTTCTCTCAGCTTCCCAAGTTGTTGGGATGACAGGCATGTGCCATCATGGCGGCTCTTAGATTAATTCACAAATGAATTAGTTTAAGGCTCTAAACTCTATCTACCACATGGTAACTCTTTGGGAAAATAATCCTTTCAATGTTTTTGTTTTGTTTTGCTTTGCTTTTTCCTTAGTTATTAAGAAGAGGGATTAGAACATTTTAGGTTTTGAATTTCATGTTCACAAATGAGATACCATTTTTTCTTCCTCATAGGACATGGTTTCAAATCTGGAATGACTCACAAGCTTAGGTATTGATTTTAAGTTTTACTCCCAGAATTCCCTACCTTCCAACATAGCAGGAGCATTATGACACCCCGGTTTTAGCAGTACCGTCTATAGTCAGAAAATAGACTGTACGGTTTCGAGCATGGATTCTGCCAAGCAAATCATCCTGGTACCTCACTATTGATAATTACCAGGCCACACTTACTAGCAGTAAGATAGAATGGGACCTTCCTTTGCTTAAGTCTTAAATTTCATAGTTTTAAAAAATGTATTTTTTCTTAAATATATATTTATTGTATGCATGTGCCTGTCTATATGTACGTGCACACTTGCCATGGTGTGTGTGTGTGTGTGTGTGTGTGTGTGTGTGTATGTGTGTGTGTGTGCGTGTTGGGGAAAGGTTCAGATGGTAAATTTGAGGAGTTACTTCTCTCCTTCCATCATTTGCATTGCATCCTGGGCACAAAACTCAGGTCATCAGGCTTGGAAGCACGCTCCTTTTTCTCCTCAGCCGCTTTACCAAACAGAACTTTGTAACCTCAGCAAGAGCTCCGCTGAGCAGCACAAATGGATAAGGCTCATGGAGAACAGTGTACAGAGTGCATCAGCTAAGCAGCGCTGTCTCTTGGGAAAGGATCTGCAATGAGAGGGCAGGAGCTTCAGGTTGAGTTCCATCCCTGCTTCTAATAGGCTAAATGACTTGGGGGAGAATGTTGAACTCCTCCTGTCCATCAAGGTGGGGGGCGGGAATAAGTCTCCTCAAAAGTCGTGACCTTTCTTAGGGTTTAGCCTACAAGTCTAACTGAGAAAGAGACTGAGACTGTGCTGTGAACAATGTACTTGTACAATGGAGAGAAGACAATACACAGATTATTTAATAGAGAGCTTCCTTACAAAACAAAGCATATTCCAGGCTTGGAAAAGAACACACCCACAGTAGCAAGATGCTTCCTCTATCAAGATCACGAAGTTCTGAGTCAGCCTGAGTGACATCTGAAATTTTTTTCAAGATACTTAATTTTGGCCAACAAATTTTAGCTAAACCACTCTCTCAGGTTATAAATAAATCTGCCAAGACTGGAGCAATACAGTGACTTCAGGCTATGGATAGCTATCTTATCCATACTCCCCTTTGAAATGACTCACATATTCCTATCATTTAAATGTTTTATTTTAAAAAATGCTTCAGGTCAACCAAAGGGGGACCATTTTAATTTTTCAATATTATTTTTAGTTGACAAGAGTGTATCTGTCTGTGAGCATATGCATATGGGTGCCTGTGCAGGCCTGATAAACTACATTGGATCCCTGGAGCTGGAGTTATAGGAAATCATGATCTTCCTTATGTGTTCTGGGAGCTGAACTGGGGTCCTTGAAGGAACAGTGATGACTCTTGATCACTGAGAGATTCCATAGCCCCTTAAGTATTTTTAAATAGAGGCCTTTATCTGTCTTCTGGTTCTTATTAGTTAAAAATGTTAACAGGCATAGACAATTTGTTTGAGAAACTGTATTTTAACATTTTGGTGAGTATAGCTTTAAATATCACTTAGACTCTATTTACCAAGTAAACTACTGTTTTGAAATAATGTTTGCCATGTTTTGGTGAATATACATATGTATCTGTATCTATACATAGATACAGATATAGATACAGATGTGTGTGTGTGTGTGTGTGTGTGTGTGTGTGTGTGTGTATACATATGTGTGTAGGTGTTATGTAAAAGCCAGAGGTCAATATCAGGTAGCTTCATTATTCTCTATCTTATCTTCATTCTTTAAATCTTTTATTTATTTTTTGGCAATTGCATACACGTATATAATGTATCTTGATTGTCCCCATTTTTAACTTGGCTCCTCACATCTGCGCCCAGGTGGATCCTGCCACACAATTATCTTCCTCCAAACTTCAAATCATCTGTTTACTTTTGTGGGTTTTGTTTGTTCTGTATTCTACTGAGCCTGGTTGGTGCTGCCTGCTTGGATGGTGGCTGATCCTACTGCTTGACCCTCTGCAGTTAACTATTACTGCAGTAATTTCATGAGTTCAAGGCCTCTGTCACATTTGGAAGGCAGTGTCTCACAGCACTCTTCTGGCTTACATTGTTCCTGTCCCCTCCACCTTAGTATGCCCCAAGCCCTGGGATGTTGATACAACTATCTCACTTAGAGCTGAGTGCTCAGTGGTCAGTCACTTATTCTCAGCATTTTGACCAATTCTATATCTACATTAACTATTGCCCACTGCAGAACAAGGCTTCTCTGTCCAAGTAAGAAAGTACCAGTCTTATGGGTATACACACATTTAGAAGGCAGTTTAACAATGTCCATTTAATAAAACAACACAACTAAGTTATGCACGAGGGCCCATGTCCTCCCTAGACTAGACTCTTGGCCAAGTTTACAGCATCAGACATAAATCCCCTCTTGTAGAACACGCTCTTGTAGAATATAGTAAGAAAGTGGTTAACATGCCTACAACTTTCACCTGCCTTATGTTTTCGGAACAAGGTCTCTTTGTAAACTTGAAGTGTGTTAATTTGACTTAAACTGGCTGGCCAGTGACCTACAGACTGTCTCCTGTCCATATCCATCAGCACTGGGAGCTGAAAAGTCATTTATGGCTTTTTTTTAGGTAGGCTCTGGGGATCCTGACTCTGGTCCTCGTGTTTTTGAAAAGGTACTTTGCCCACTGATCCATTTCCCTAGCCCAATGTCATGTTACCACTCTGCTGATATGTTTCATAAGGTTAAATCACTATTCCACAAACAAGCTATCACAGCTCAGATGCCAGACTTACTACTATTGTTCCCTTGAGATTATGGGTTCCTGCCATCTCTTTCAAAGCTGCTGTGTTAGCATTGTAAGCATGCCCTTCAGAAGCCCTGATCTTGGTGTGATGGTGCAGATTCAAATCTACGAATGGAAGTCTAGATTGTGTTGTGTGCATTGCTAGAGGAGAAAGCTGGGCACAGGATTGAAGTGGGTCTCTTCCACCTGGTGGGAAGGAGTTAGCTTAGCCTTCTGACATTCACACCCCTGTGGGGCTCTACCATCTGTGTACAAATCCTCTTTGACTGGGTGGTAAAGAGTACCTTTGTCATCTGCTTCCATATTCCCAAATCCTTTGGGGTCTTGCTTATGCCAAGGACTCAAGAGTGTTGTGATAATATTACAAAGAAAAAGCATGTTCCTTTTGATTTTGGACTTGATATTGACTTGACAAATCCAGTCCATGAGAAGAGTCAGTGCACCAAATGCTGGAAGAGGACTCGTCAGGACAGACATGTTTTGCCCTGGCTTCTTCTCAGCCTGATTCCTATTGCCATATGGTATTTCAACAGAATGAGCCACCATTGAATATTGATGAGACCTCAACTATAGACTAGACCAGGACATGGCAGTTGGGCCCCTCTCTACTGGCACGACTCTATTTTTCCAGGCAAGTGAGTTGTGTCTCATCTCTAATTGCATGGCTGTTTAGAATATCAACTATATGTTCTTAAATTAGCTTCCTATTTTTTTTATTCCTGAGAAGTTTGTACATGTACACAATGGAATATGAACATATCCACTCTTCATTCCTCCTCCCTCTAACTTCCTGCGATATCTCCCAACATTGACCCCTTTCTAACTCCATGTCCTCTTTCTGTTTCCTTTCTGATGAACTAGTATGTACAATCAGTGCCCGGATGTTAATATATGTGCAACCATCCATTAGGGTGTAGGGAATCTATCAGTGCTCACACATTAAAACAAACAGACCAGAATGTTTCTCCCTTCCCCAACATCTATTAATAGCTCCTCAGCAAAGCAAGGGAAAGGGGCATTGAGGGTATAAACTTAATGGAATGTAGCAAATTGTGAATAAACATCAAGTGAGAATTGGAATCCTAGGTGTGCAAAGACTTAAAAAGGAATGGACATGGGATCAAGGAGGAAATGGGTGCTGGCAGGGCTAACTTAAAGAAAGGGTATATTGAAAGCTGCCTGTCATTTTGGCATTTACTTTTCAAGTTGACTTATCATCAAAGTAACAATGCTTATGAAGTCCTAAAAGTGATGTGTCCCTTTTCTCTATAGCTGTTACTGCAAGGATGCAGTTCATGGTGACTTCCCTGATACCCAGGTGAATGTCTATCATGTAGCTATAACTCAGAGACTTGAGCAAAGGTGCATAGGGTGTTCTTTTTTTCCCCTATAACTGTTTCCATTTCCTGACTTGAGCACTAGGCTTCTCCATGGTCACTCCTTTTTTACCAGGCGCTGTCCACCTGGTGTACATGGGGTATGTTTTCTCTCTTCACACTCAGTTCTTGATTCCAGTTCCAATTACATTGAAAGGGCATACAGTTCTGCATACTGGCCTTAGCTCTTGGTACTTCTACATTTAGATTCTCTGGTTATTATGATTATAGGTATTTCATCTAACACAAGCTCAAAAAGAAAACCAACCCAACATTGGGAATTTTTTGTATCCTAACCAAAAAGAACAAGTGGCCTTCATTTTCCACATTCTACTTCCCCCTCACTCGTTGGTCAGCTTTCTTTTTATTTTCTTATTTTTTATTGTTAATCATATATACTCTGCATGCGGGCATATGCATATTAGTGCACATGCTGGTAGGGGCCAGAAGAGGGCACCAGATTCCAAAGAGCTGTAGTTAAGACCAGATGTGCTTGGTTGGATCCTCTGTAAAACCAGTGAATGCTCTTTATTGCTGAGCCATCTCTCCAGCCTGTGGGATCTATTTTCAAGCTGTAGTATATGCTCGATCCATATGCCCGATCCATGGGCAATGTGTCTTCATACTTTGGAAGTCAGTTGATTTATTGTCTTTCTGGATGGAACTAATTTAGTGATCTTACACAGCAGAATATAACTGGACTGCCTTGCTTTGTATTTGACTGATAAATGAGTACAGTTTTTCTATGAAGAGGAATAATGCCAACAAGCAAACTGTAGGAAGTCATGATTTTTCACTGCTACTAATTTCTACTGAGTCATCAGATATAGGCCTTGTCCTGTGAGCCTTGCTATATATAACTCAAAATGAAACTGCATCTCCATCTCTGCATTCGCTAGTTAAAAATGGTCAATACATGTTTGAAAACTTGCTATCAGTGGTCGCAGAGAGTTGACTAAGTAGTTAAGAATGCTTGCTGCCTTCTGAGAAGTTCAGTTCACAACCTTCTGGTTGAGAGCCTTCCAAATTCTTCTAAGTCAAGCTCCCAGGAATCTGATGTTCTCTTCTGGTCTGCATGGATGACTGCACTTACTAGCATGTACTACAACATAGGTATCACACATACACACATGTATATGCAACATACACATTCATACACACAGAGAGAGGAGACAGACATATAGTGAGAGAGAGAAAGAGAGAGAAAGAGAGAAAGAGAAAGAGAGATTCATGTGTCAACCATTTTCACAGTTTTGAAGACTCCTGAAGCTTGAGAACCTATTTTCTTTCTTTTAAATTATTTTATTTATTTATATTCCACTAATTGCCCCTATCTCCTGGTGCCCCTTCCACAGTTTCTCATCTCATTCTCCTCCCCCTTGCTTCCTCCAATAGGGTGCTCCCCCCACAGCAGGCCTCCCCCTTCCCTTGGGTCTCAAGTCTCTAGAAGATTAAGCACATCTTCTCCCACTGAGGCCAGACTAGACAGACCTCTGCTATATATGTGCCAGGGGCCTTAGACCAGCCCATATATATTCCTGGTTGGTGGCTCAGTCTCTGGGAGCTCACAGGAGCCTGGGTTGAGACTGCTGGTCTGCCTATGGAGTTGCCCTCCCCTTCACTTCTTTAATCCTTCCCTAATTCAACCATAGGGAGCCTTGACTTCATTCCAATGGTTGGGTGCAAGTATCTGCATCTATCTCAGTCAGCTGCTGGCAGGCCCTCTCAGAGGACAGCCATGCTAGGCTCCTGTCTGCAAGCATAACATGGCATCAGTAATACTGTTAGGCCTTGGTGCCTGCCCATGAGATAGATTCCAAGTTGGGCCAATCATTGGACTGTCTTTCCTTCAATCTCTTTTCTATTTTTGTCCCTGGAGTTCTTTTAGACAGGAACAATCCTGGTCAGAAATTTTGACTATGGGTTATCAATAATTGCATATTAGCCAAAAGTACAGAATGCCTAGGATACAACCCACAGGCCATAAGAAGAGAGTCTATTTTCTGTCAACCTTAACAGTCTATTTCCTATTTCTAGGACACTGTGGTATCTGTAAAGAGACACTGTGTACTCCAATCCTTTGTGGCTATCTGAAAGGAAGGAGAAAACCCAGAAAGTGCACCTCAATCATAGAACAAAGGAGGGCTCCTGGAAACCTCCTTTATGACTTCTAGTAAAAAGAGAAATGCAGGACTACTTTCTCAAAGCATATTGCTGAGCTTTAAATGCAAGGCACAGGGCTGAAATCCTAGTTTCTGCTCACAATAGCTCAGAGTTCAAAACCCAGAGCCATGCACTTCACAGAGCTGGCCACTCATTGGGGGAGATCTTCTGCAGTCTGTAGTATATTCAGTTCAAGGGTGTGTGTGTGTGTGTGTGTGTGTGTGTGTGTGTGTGTGTGTGTGCTTTCAGACCAGCTCACCCTCTTATCAGACAGGCTGCATACATGAGCACCCACTGGAGAGGGCGAGAGATTTCCAGTTTTTGTTGGACCTTGGCGATTCTACACTTGAGACCTTATTACATTTTCTTAGAAATCAGCCTATTAGACAAAAAGGTATAAAGCTGACCTATTTTCTTATACAGAAAACCAGACAAAAATCAGCTGATATTTCTGCTCGAGGGAAGTGTTTCTTATTATTTCCTTTGTCCCTGGGGGACAGGAATTGAGAATTTAGGTCTGAGCAGCAACCAGTTTTAAATTAAGCATGTTTCTAAGGTTTGACCTCCACTGTAATTACTCAGATAGATTACTTTTTATTGGTGAAATGCAGTATTAGTAATTTTGCTTGTTTTTGTTTATTTTATCATGTTTTGTTTGCTATAATGTGGGTGGGGGAAGACAGAAGGCCAGTAAGTTTGTATAGAAGTTAAAGTAAATCTTATGAGCTGGTCCCTTTATACTGCTGAGTTCTCTGATGGATTCCTAAGAACAGACTTCACTGACAGAAAGGAGGTCGATTGTGCAATGCTATGAACTCACAGCATTTAACAATGACACTCAGGAGGTTGGGGAAAATTATCCAGTGGCTAAAGCATTTATCTGGCATTTGTGAGAACTAGAGTTCAGATCCTAAGAAGCCACAAAAATACTGTGTAAGCATTGCAGTCTACCTGTAATTGGAAGATGGGAGATCTGCCAAGCCAGCTGAGCAGCTGACTAACCCATACCCATGAGCTCTGGTTTTCACAGAGACACTTTGCTTCAATGAATAAGGCAGAAAAACAAGGGAAGGCGGCTGACCTTCCAAACCATCCTTGTTTGGGTGTTCACATTCATGTGCACACAGGCATGTATCTATAACCATATACTCACCAAATGTAAATCACACACACCCACACCCACCCCACACACACACACATGAAAGAAAATAGAAAATCTCACAAAACTGGTTCTTTGCAGAGTCTATGTTACAGATACTGAGGGAGCAGGAGGACATTCCAGTGTGCCCTTCCCACTGGTAAGCAGTTCTCTGAATGAGCAATTGGAGCCTTTGGATGTGTTCACTTTCTGGCACTCATTTTATCACACAAGGTGGCATGGCATTGATTTGGACTTTTCAGGGAATGCTGGGACTGATATGTGTTTCAGCCCCCAAGACAGGTGCACCCACATGGATACCGTTGCATTCACCCCAGGGGATAATGTCATGGAAACCAAAAGTCCACTCTACTGTGTAAGATTGCCCATTGCCTGGGTCAGTCACCTATAGAGTTCTGGAGAGAAAAGTTGGCTCATGTTCACCGCAATCCTACTCTGCCTGGTTTTCACTCATCAGACCAGGGAAACCCTTTGCTTAACAACAGTCTCCGTAATAACATAGATGTAACTTCCTCATGCAAAAATCACAAAACACAGGGTCCACCCATCAAAGCAGCAAACATGTTGAGATGAATTTTTGTCCTTTACTCATAATGATCTCTTGAGTCTTTCAGCCTTCCTTTTAAATTCTAAGCCTCTGTATTTATTATTAAATTTTATCATTGTATGTGGTGTGTGTGTGTGTGTGTGCGTGTGTGTGTGCGTGTGCGTGTGCGTGTGCGTGTCTGTGTGTGTGTGTGTGTGTGTGTGCCACAATAAACATGTGGAAGTGAGAGGGATCAATTCTTTACTTCCATTGTGTGGGTCCCGGGATTTGAACTCAGGTCGTCGGGCTTGAGAAAGGAGTGCCTTTAAACACTGAATCATCTCATTGACCCCAAATTGTAAATCTCTTTTAAAAATCTGATTGTTTGGTTTCAATTTTACCTAAGTTTCTATCTTCTTTTGGAGAATATCATAAAATAGTAAAAAATATTTACTATATAGAAGCTAGAAAGTTGGCTTAGCTGATAAAAATGCACACTGCTCTTACAGAAGACCCAAGCTCAGTTTTGGCACATGCACTGGAAGCTCATAGCCAGTAGGACTCCAGCTTCTGAAGGACCCACTGCTTCCAGCCTATAAATGGAACTTGAACTCATATGCACATACCCAAACAAGGACAAATACACATAATAAAAGGTAAAACACATTAAAAATCAATACAACATAAATGACACAGAGAGAAGTATAGAAATAAATGAAAACACCCAGTGAAGTTATTATCCAGAGCAAGATTGTATGATGGACTACATTGTGTGTGTGTGTGTGTGTGTGTGTGTGTGTGTGTGTGTGTGAGAGAGAGAGAGAGAGAGAGAGAGAGAGAGAAATGTATGTGTCTATGTATGCATCTTGTGTGTGTGAGAGAGAGTGTATGTGTGTGAGAGTGTGTGTGAAAGAGGGAGAGGATTTGTCTGTCTGTGTGTGCTTCTGTGTGTGTGAGAGAGTATATGTGTGTGACAAAGAGTCTGTGTGAGAAAGAGTGTGTGTCTGTGTCTGTGTGTGTGTCTGTGTGTGAAAGAGTATGTGTGTGAGAGAGACTGTGTATGAGAGAGAAAGTGTGTATGAAAGAGAGTTTGTGTGTGTGAGAGACAGTGTGTATGAGAGAGAGGCAGAGAGAGAGAGAGAGAGAGAGAGAGAGAGAGAGAGAGAGAGAGAGATGGCACAAACAACAAATTGAATTAATTCCATATAATCAGCAGGTGATTTTAGTATCACATAAGCTACATATTAATTTAAATATAACGTGGTCACCGGTAAGACTACTACTTGGAACTTACTGCCTCTCACAGTGTCTCTCACAGGTTTCAGATTCCAGCAGGAGTATCCACAAGATTACAGCACAAGCAGGGTGGTGGTGGCGCACGCCTTTAATCCCAGCACTTGGGAGGCAGAGGCAGGCGGATTTCTGAGTTCGAGGCCAGCCTGGTCTACCCAGTGAGTTCCAGGACAGCCAGGGCTACACAGAGAAACCCTGTCTTGAAAAAAAGAAAAAAAAAACAGAAAAAAAAAGATTACAGCACAAGCTTCATTATTGTTGTTAATAAATTAATTGTGTGCAAATTTTCAGCCTAATAAGTCTGCTGAGATGGTGCATGTGGGTCTTGATTACATGGATTATAAAGAATGGTTTAGAGCCCCTGGCACTTGAATTTCAAAGTTTTGAAAGATGGAAGAAAGGAGAGATGTCTTACTATATCTTTAATGAGATATACATTAATTAAAAACATTTAGCTCAAAATGTAGGCTTTATTTATAGGAAGAAGAAAAATGAGAAACTGGCTCTCCTGTGGTGGCACAAAGTACAGACTGATTCCTTGATCTAGTCATAGCTTACATGTTTGAAAGTGCTGAGGACATGTGCTAATTATGTGTTCCTAGAGCTCAAAACTAAACTTGGGCGTCTTTTTAGATTGTTCTTTGCAGTAAGAACTGAGGCAGGTCTCTTGCTAACTGCAGCATTTGAAGTCAGCCAACTTGCCCCAGATATCCACTGTCTTGGCTCCCGAAATACTGAAATGACCTGGTGGCCACCAGGCTTGCCAAGCATTTATGTTGGTGCTGAGAATTCAGACTCCTGTTCTCACTCCGACAATGTAAGCACATTGCCCTCAGCCCTCATATCTCATTTGTCAAGAACGGGTTCTGAAATCGTAATATACGTTATGGCCGTATTCTCCAAGTCTCTGCTCTCTCTCTCTCTCTCTCTCTCTCTCTCTCTCTCTCTCTCTCTCTCTCTCTCTCTCACACACACACACACACACACTTCTTTCCTCCTTCCCTTCCTCTTCTTCCCTCCCACTCTCTCACCCTCTCTCTCCCTCTCCCTCCTTCTCCCCTACTCTCTCTCTCTCCTCCTGATCTCCATCCTTTATCTGCTTCTTCCCCTCTTGTCTATCTCTTCTCTTTTTCATGTTTTTCAAGCAGCTTCCCTGAAAAGAATGAGGACAGCCCAGTACACTGACTGACAGATGGAAACCCAGATGCAAAGCCCTGTCACAGGGGACTCGGATGGAAATGGAGACAGACTTGGGTGTGCTTCCAGAGACTGAGATTAAACTACTCAACTGCAACATCCAGTGGCCAGATAAAAGGAAGTGAATAATTCCAAATCTTCAAAGAGGGAGAAAGAATTCAAAATCTGCCAAATGGGCAAGCATAAAATCAGTAAGAAATTAGATTTAAGTCCATTGCAAACCTCTTAAAATATTCACCTCTAAGAGTAGAATCTGTTTATGCTGGGTCGCATACACACTTTATCATTGTTTATAAATGAGAGTAAATATTCAAATGTATCTTAAAATATTTTTCAATTGTTCTCTGTGATCATGGCAAACATGTTCTGATTCTATATTCAGTAAAGTTTAGGCAAAATACATTAGAGAGGTGACATCAGTTCACCAAGGTCTCTTAATCCTCAGATTGAAATGTTTCAATAAGAAACTGTAACTTAACAGTTTAGTTTGGTGTGAAGAAATGGTTTCATAAGTGTCATTTACTTTTTTTTTCTTTTCAAAACTGTTAACACCAAGACTAAACATTACTTGACCTAATGAGTTAGTAAAATTGGCATCTCTTGGCATTTCAATTCTAAATAACTTAGTCATAAAATGTCAGTCCTGGAGTATTGATGATTGCCTATTTTACATCATTCACAACAACAATAAAAATGTAGACTTGTACTACTTTTGTGCAGTTACATTTGCAAAGCATTTGAGGGTCTCAAGTTTGAGATGTAGAAAACCCTGGTTTTCTGAAAACAGCCTAAAATTGAACTTTATTTCTAATCCCAACATGAGTAACTACAGTTTCTGAATAAATATAATTATTCCACAGGCTTTCACGACACTTAGCATAAGATACAGGCTCATAAATACACATTTCAAAGGGAACCGTCTCTTAGACACTAGAATGGAGGAGATGGCAGTTGGAAATGTGATCGTAAGGAGATGGAAAGAATAGTGTGCATAGTGGTTGATGTGTGTAGTGGGCCAAGCACTTCACAGTACTGCAAGTGGCCAAAAGGAATCAGGAAGTTATGCCTCCATAATAGCTAGAGAGAGGGAAACAGAATCTTAAAACTTATAAAATCTCACCATGCACATCTTAACATGCAAGAGATGCTCGTTAGACTTTAGTTTACTTCTCTTGTGTCAAGAGCAACAGCTTACACTTAAAAAAAATTTAAATGAATGAGTAATATATTATAGTATAGCTTCATAATAATGTGTGAAAGTGGTATCACACATAACACACAGACCAACACACACACACACACACACACACACACACACACACACAGAGAGAGAGAAAGAGAGAGAGAGAGAGAGAGAGAGAGAGAGAGAGAGAGAGAGAGAGAGGGAGAAAGAAAGAGAGAGAGAGAGAGATGTGCACGTTAAGATGTGAAATAGGAAATCTCACCTGTGTGGAACTTTATATTGGTATATAGCAAACATAGTAATTCCACAGTTGAATTTATGTGTAGGATGCACTGTGTATGTTTCATAAACATTTAGAAATGATCTGAACATATCATTCCCAAATTAAAAAGAACTCCTTATAAACTTACAGTTATCATCTATTTATTTGACAAATTTGTAATTTTCCAGTCACTGCCTTGTAAAAGTATACTATCTGAATTTTGGGGAAAGAGAAAAAGCATATATTCTCTCTCTCTCTCTTTCTCTCTCTCTCTCTCTCTCTCTCTCTCTCTCTCTCTCTCTCTCTCT
>JANHMN010000027.1:2719184-2726684 GCA_030674055.1 Rhabdomys pumilio
GAGAGAGAGAGAGAGAGAGAGAGAGAGAGAGAGAGAGAGAGAGAGAGTCATTTGATGAAAACATTTGGTGGCAAATGTATTTCCTAGTAGGGAAAAAGCTTGCCAGCTAAAATAGCATAAACAAAGGGCTAGGTATGTAGCCCAGTGATTGTGACTAGAGAACTAGAGAGCTTGCTTAGCATGGGCAAGGCTCTAAGTTCAACCCCCAGTACTACTAGAGATAAAATCAGATAACACAAATTATAATTTTCTTTAAGTTATAGAATTAACTCATAATTTTCACATATTGCTTGTAAACTGGTATTTAAAATAGATACCCCTTTTTTCCCCCTCTGTGATTCTTTTTTCAGTTAATTGAATTTCTTTGACAAATCCATGAATGCATACAGTACACTCTGGTTACTCTAACCCGCATTCCCCGTCATCTCCCTCTGAGCCTTGTCATCCCATTTTCCTCCTTAAAAGCCCCCTTTCCCTGCTCTTGGTTTTTGGTTTCTTTTGTGACACAGTGAGTTTTAACTTAAATGACTACCCCAAATCTCTGTGGTGTATGTATTGGTCTTAAAATAAAATAAATGTGCGGAAATCATTATACAACCCGGTACAGTCTCTGATATTTCCACCTTGCAAAGCAAGTCTGTATTTTCTGCTTTACACTATTAAAAAGAGATACAATCTAACACTGGAAAATGAAGACTGGAGAAGTTTAACAATTAAGAGTACTGGCTACTCTTGCAGAAGAAAAATGTTAGGTTTTCTCCCTCAATGGCAACTTATAACCATCTATAGCTCCAGGTGCATGAGATCTTATGCCTTCTTCTCTATAAGCCTGTGCTTATCTGATACACATACATATATAAAGGCACACAGGTATACAGCTAAAATGAAAAAAAAATCAGTCATTATAAAAATGAAAATTACTGCATATAAACTGATGGTTATGCCCAAACAATGTTCATGGCAATATTGTATGATAATTTAATTGTGTGTATTTATGAAAGGAAGACAGTAGAGAAAATGATTAAACCAACAAGTATTTCTTATAGGTATCGATAGTTTTCAAAATCAAAACCCAACTAAACAGAGATTACTTATAATATGCTATGTAAATAAGATTTAAACTAGGGGAAATAGTGAAAGACTGTGATATTTGTGAAAACTCATACATGGAATAAATGTATAGAACCGATGACATACAGTTTCTATAGTGGTCACCTGTGAATAACTTAGTACATTCTGAAGAGAGGTGATTATGATGAACACTTTACCTAGGCAGCATGCGGTGTCCCTAAGTGATCTTTCTCGTTATATAATTTTCCCTGGCACACCTCAAGTCCCTGAGTTCTCCTAACATCTTCCCCAGGCCCCATTCACAGGAGTTTGAAAACTACAGTGGGCTTCATCAGACCCAAGCCTTTGAGGATTCAACTCCTGTATGTGTCTCAAGGTAATAGCAGACACATTATTCTTCTCCTCATGAGATCCAGTACATATTCTACTAAAAAGTTGAGTGCCAGGAGTTTAGATCTAGTTTCCACACACTGAACTTATACTGTTTGTCCTCTGAGAATCTCCACCACACAGACCTTTTGAAAACAATTTCACATAACTGTCTTAAATACTTTCTTTAGAGACCTATCAAATATACTTTCATCTCCTTTATGTCTTGCTATTTAAAACAATATCACAGGTTTGGGGATTTTTTTCTTCCATAGTATACAAAGCTTTATTTTTATAAGAAAAGATTCATTTAAGGTGTCTGGAGGAGCAGTTCTTTTTTTTCCAGTGGAAGTTGGGGGGCATATGTAAAAAGAGGTAGATTTTCATTTTTTCTCCCTTCTTGACCTCTATTTTTCAAAAGACACTCCTCTACTGTCCTTAAGGATGCTGTCTTAGTTACATTTCTGTTACTGTGACAAAACATATTGACATTGTACAAAGAGCATATTAAGGTTTATTGTAACTTACAGTTTCAGAGGGAGACAGTACATCATGGTAGAGAAGGCATGGCATCTGGAAGGAAGGCATGGTTTCAGGGGCTGGAGGCTGTTTACTCACATTTATAACTGCATGCAAAAATCAAAGAGTGGACAGAAAGAGTCAGTGGCCTATAATGGCTCCAAGTGACCCCCTTCCTCAAGTGTGCCTCTATCTCCTAAAGGTTTTGTTTCCCAAATACAACTAGTACCTGGAAACCAAGTTTTCAAGCTCAGGAGCCTGTGGAGGACATTATATATTCAAACCATAGGAGGCATGCCATCTTGACTCTCCTTAGCAAACTTATACAGCCTTCTTTAAGGATGAGCCAAGCTGTGGATAAAGCATGATTTACTAGACTATCATACGTCTTACAGATACGTTTTCATGCCTGGGCTTGGAAAAATATATTGTTGATTACCCCAATTTCTGATTGCCTTCCTGGGAAAGCATACATACATAACCTCAAAGTTCACTTCCCACAAGACATTTCTATGGTATGGTAGGAGTGGAAAAGCAATGCAGTGACTAGTAGCATACTGATTTCTTTAGTCTAGCAGTGTGGCCATGTGGAAAGGGGCGTGCCCACTCATTAATAATTGAAGTGCCCCAGGAAAAATGATGGCCTGTTATAGTGTGCCCATGAGAAACAGCATTATCTCCCATGCAATGTTCATTGTGTCAGTAGAGTAAGCTCTAAAAGCATTTCCTACAGGGCTGTTTACTGCATCTTATAACTGACTGTTCTCAGCTACAGATGCAACATATTGAAGTGAGAAATGGTCAGTTATAACTGGATAAAAGAAATTGCTTGGATGAAATATTGTGTGGCTGCCTCTCCAGTGTTCGTTTTGCTTCATCTTAAGGCAGGGGGACATAGGGAGTCCAGAAAAGATTTGACACATATTTGACACATATGCTAGATGACTTTGTGAATGAATTCACAGCTACCAAGACCAAAAAGACCTCATAAGTCGATTTCATGCAGCGTTCTTTAACACTGTTTTCACATCAAACATTTTTTAACTTTTCTATTTTTTAAATACATTTCTAGCTTGAATGTTTATGAGGTAAAACTTATGTAACATTGTTCCCTCTTTTACTCTCCGGGAGAATAAGTTTCATCTTTGAAAATGCCCTAAAATGTTGATGCTGACAAATACAGATTCAGAGGGGATAGAAAGAATGCCATTTAAAAATGGCTTTCAATAATTCTACAGCATGAAGGCCATACTCCTTTTGAAAGATATCTGTACTTACTGGAATATTATTTATATTACCTGTCATTCATGTATTGAATGAGGATGTTATTAAGTATATTACACTTCTAAGGTGTCATAATCAGAGCATGCTTTCCTTGTTCTGTATTTCTGGTATAGTTTACTCATTTTATGACTTAATATATAACAAGTTCTGACATTGTGGACAGGTATTTTTTGAGCATTTCTGTTTGAAGTTATGACTTCATTCTGTGTCAATTTCATCTAAGGTTCTTCTTCTACATATGCTAGTCATATTTCAAAGATCAATTTGTCGTTTTTGGATACTTAAGTTGAGTAGTCTTCATGGAACTTTCTGGAGTTTAATAGCTAGAAAGACCCGGAAAGTGACAATTAATCAAACCTGTAGCTATCTTGTCTTTGATGTTTAGTTAGACTTGTGAGCAAGCAGCTATGACTAATGGCAGCCTTCTTCCCAGTCCTCTGGCTGGTTTGCTTTACATGTAAAGGTACCGGGATGAAAGAGATAGACACAGGGCGGAATATTACAGAAAATATCTGAGAGTAGAAAAAAGGGAGATGAAAAAGAAGGAAGAATAAAGGAAAGAAAGAATGCAGGATGCTGGAAAGGATGGAAGGACTCAGATCAAGAAAGGGAGGAGGTGGGAGGGCAGAGAAGGGAAGAGAGGAGGGATTGACGAATAGATCTTGTAATGTAGTATCTCTTTGCTTTAGCAAGGTTTCCCTTATCCTTCTCTCATCTTTCTGGCCCTAATATATTCATCCAGTGAGCTTCTTGATGCTAATTAACCTCATCCTCTCACTCCTCCCCTCCATCCCATGCTCACATATGACTTTCTCAGGGAGAAAGTTTCTCTCTGTCACACCTATGACTCTTACTCAATAGATACTTGGCCAGGGAGGTTTTTGCTAAGCTCACTTGCTGAGACTCTCAGGCTATCCCTCTTGCCAACATTTCCTTCTGTGGTAGCAACTCTTACAGTCTTTGAAAGGACTTTACTCCCAACTTACAGCAAACTTATAATTTGTTGGATGCGACAAACTGTGCTGTGCCTGAAATCAGGTCAGCTTCCTCTGTAGTGAAACCTGGAGCGGGATGAGGATCAGGCCACACACTTCCTGGTGTATTTGCCTTGGGTTTTCTTTATCTACCAGGAATGTCTCTTTGTTGACTATTCAGAGACTATGTTGTTAAGACTTTAAGAGTCCAATGGCTCTGTAGTTAAATACTGTACCTTCCACATTCACTAATGATTTTAGAGGAATAATGAAAGATCTTAAATTCTGGTAAGAAAGTTTCATGATTTTTAGAATGACAATGTAATGTAGTTTGTAAGCATGATCTAGTTTTGATTTTGTTATTTCTTATTTGGGATCTTTTCTGATGATGTAACCAATAACAGATTATGACCTGGCTATGAACTCATTGCTAAGAGAATCACATCTGAAAGTATTGGTTTAAGAGCATTCTATTTTTGTAGAATTTATTGACTTAAAAAAATACCATCAAGCTCATTTGGGAATTCAAGTCTAGTAGAATTTGAGTATATCAGGTGAGTTTGGATGCCATGAAGGTCTGAACCAAATGTGTTGCCCAAAGAATGGAATTATTGTTAACTGCCTACTTCTGTACTATATAATCAATATATCTGAATAAAATGAATAAAATTATATCTGAATATAATCAATAAATCTGAATAAAATGGAATGAGTAGCTCATTGAAGTCAAGGATAAATTGTATTATCACTATAAAATGAAAGAATAGTATGTATAAAAATAATAACAATTCTCACAAATGAAAGACAGACTGGTTGACCAGTTATCAAATCTGCTGAGAGCTCCAGAGTGCAAAGAGCCAGTCAAGAACAGAAATTCCTGTGTCACAGCAGTCTGCCCCATCTTCTCGTCTCATCTATTTCCTGTCCCCTCTCTTGGGATGCTTCCTGAGTTGCCTGGCACTTTTTAATCTCCTCTTGAATTGATTTAAAGAACTATTTTCTTCTCTTTTTTCTTTTCTTTTCTCTTCTCTTCTCTTCTCTTCTCTTCTCTTCTCTTCTCTTCTCTTCTCTTCCTGGTCATTTTTTTATTCCATTCCTTTGACCTGCTTAAAATTAGCAAAAGAGTAAATTCACATTTATTTGTCTTTGTGGAATAAGAATAAGAATGAAGGTTCCAAAGTATTCCAAGCAAATGTTTCAACTTTGCTTTTCTAAGAGAAAAAGAAACAAAGTAGTTTTAAATTTCTCTGTATTATTTATTTTAAAAAAACACTTGTGCATGCCTCTCACTTGATTGTGTAAGACTTTCCTAAACTTTGTAGGCTTTATATGGCAAATAACATGTACCCTGCTATCTCTGCTCTGTCTTCCAGGTCAGTGACAGCTAAATAGGCTTGAGATCCCATATGAATAATGCCTCAAAGAAGTTAAGTGGAAGCTAGTAAATTAAAATTAAAATGAGTTAAACCATCATCATGTTGTCATGGATTATAGCTAAGGAGTCCAAGAATATCCTACTGACTCTTAAAAATTTTGATTCTCTTGACTTCCTTTTAAAGAGACATCAGCTCCATTTTCTGTCTGCATGGCTATATAGAAAGTTTAATCACTTTGTACATAATTGTCTTCCTCTAAATCTTTCTTCTTTGAGAAATGTTATCACAATTTGCTTCTTAATCTCACCCTCAGTCATTTTGCCTTCTCTCTTATCCCTCTCACCAACCCAGGGTACACAATTGCTCATGAATTGTTTTAAGTTCTGTATCAAAAGGCCTTCCTATATCACCTGGTCTCCATCTCCAAAGTCAGATATGACTTTCCACTCTCACTTCCTTTAAAGTTTCTGGTTTTTCCATCTTGGTCCTACATATACCATGCCAGATTGAATATATTTTATTACTTATATTTTATATTCTATTTATTCTGCAATGTTTTCATTTTGCATTTTAAATGTTTTATTAACATATAATGTTAATAACATATAAGTAATTATATATAATGAATTTTACTATATCTTTTAAAGATGTAATAATTTTTTATTTTATGTGTGTGTGTGTTTTTAACCTTTATGAGTGTAAGTGCACTATGTGTGTGCACTGCATGTGAAAGCCAGAAAACTGGATCCCCTGGAAGTAGAGCTACTGGATCGCAAGCTATCTTGTGTGTGCTGGGAACCAAACTGCCCATCCCCCTTACCCTTTTCAACTCTCCCTGCGCATTTCTTTAAAGTTGTGTGTGTGTGTGTGTGTGTGTGTTAGAGAAGTCTAGGTGGAACATATCAAAAAAGAAAGAGAGAAAGAATCAGAGAGAGAGACAGAGAGACAAAGACAGAGACAGAGAAAGGTAGGAACAGAAAAAGTCTTTCCCTTGAGTTGCTTACAGCAACATTGGTGAAGAGTTAATTACAGAAGCATGGACACAGTACAAGTCTATTCTGAACTAAGAAAATGTCTCTCCTACCCTAAGTAATCATCAAATACTTCACATTAAATAAGCATAGACCCAATCATCCTTTGAGGCAAATGGGGTAAAGTCTTCCTTTCAGAGTTTGTAAGCTCTGCTTTCTGATCTTTAGCAGCTTCTCTTAAGTATTCTGCAACTCATTCCTACTCCAACCTCCAAGACAGAGATGAAAACAAAGCATTCCCAGGGTTAAGCCAATAATATTTAGTTACCAAGTGTGTAGCTCTATAATTATAGAGACATTTAAATATCCAATTCTCTCTCGTTTCACCTAACCTTTAGAAAGCAGTGTGATTCCAATTTGTAAATGACAAGGTTTGTGGTGGTTTGAATAAGAATAGTCCCCATAGGCTCATATATTTGAATGGCTTGTCACCTGGGAAAGGCACTATAGGAGATCTTTACCTGTTGAGGTAGGCATTGCTTTGTTGGAGGAAGTGTGCCAGTGGAGGCAGCCTTTGAGGTCTCAAGGGCCCAAGTCAGGACTACTGTCTCTTCCTCTTCCTGCATCCTCTAGATCTGGATGTAGACCTCTGGGCTCCTCCAGCACCATGTCTGCCTGTGTGCTACCATGCTCCCTGCCATGATGATAACGGACTAAACCTCTGAAACTGTGAGCTAGCTCCAATTAAATGATTTTCTATATAAGAATTACCTTAGTCATGCTGTCTCTTTACAGCAACAACCTCTAAGACAAGATTGTAAATTGGATTACTTAAGTGACTCAACAATGTCACATATGCAATAAATGGATAGAATTAGAATATTAGCTTACATAGTCATTATACTATTACTCAATGTATGTATTTCCTATCAAATA
>JANHMN010000027.1:2729184-2780732 GCA_030674055.1 Rhabdomys pumilio
CTAAAATTCAGAGACTTACATGAGAAAGAAAATAGACTTCAGAGCCTAGATGTAGCCAGGTACACCAAATGCTTTTGCTTATCAACAACAAAATAAAACCTTTGAATCACTTCCTCTAAATTTCCACTACCCTAAATTCACCCTACATGCTTCATGACTTTACAAAGCCCAGTAGATTTCACAGAGCATTTTTCCAAAGCATAATTTAGCACCGAGAGAGAAGACATTATGCAATTATCCTAGAACAAACCATCCCCTGCCACTGCAGACATTTCCACTCTGAGGGAGACAGGCAGAGGGCGGCAAGCAAAGCAATAGTGGCTTGTGAATGGCTGATCAGATGTTAATTTGCATTGTAATCTCTTTCCTGGGAGTCTAATTCAAGATATTCCACACCTAATGGTTAAATTGCTAGGCACTATGTTTTTAGTTGAGAAGCACAATCTTTGAGCTGCATAGCTATTTGAAGATGATTTCTACTCTTGGTTGAGAGATTCACATTTACTTCATTCATTCTGTATCTTTGGCTTCAGCATGCTTATTTCCCAGGTGTTTATAGCGTATTTTCCTTAGTTCACTCAATAAATTCAGCATTTCTTTTGTTTTATTTTAATGTAATATGTGCATGTACACAAGTATATTCATATATATTAGCCAGTTTTACTATTAGGGATATCTTAGTTTTAATGTGGGAATTATATATTCAGATTTTCAAATCCCAGTTTTCAAAGATTTTAGTACCGTGCTGAGCCTATAGTGGATTGAGAACTTACTTTTGTGTATATTATTAATACCCAGGAATATGAAATGGTTTCAGAAATAGGAACTATTTCCATAATGTCTCTGGCTGGTGGCAAGGAGTGGCCTATGTATACAATTATAGACTTGAATATTTTAAGAAGCATTTATTTGTTTTCATTTTATGTGCATAAGCATTTTGCCTACATTATATAGGTATACCACATCAGTGTGTAATGATGGCAGAGGTCAAAGGCCATTGGATCTCCTGGATTAAGAGTTATAGCTAGTTATGAGCTGCTAATTGGGTGTTTAGAGGGGAACTTGCCTCCTCAGAAGAGCAATACCTGTTCTTAACCACTGAACCACCTTTTTAGGCTCTTGGACATTTTGTTTTAATTGTAAGTTACTTAGGAACCTCACTCACTGAGAACAAAAATAAAACAGGTAGATTTAGTAGGTGTTGGCTTACAGACAGTTCTGCTAGGCTCCTTTCAATAGCTTGCTTGCTCCATCATCTGCCACAATTGTCTGCCAAGTGTGAGCCAGGTGCTTGCTGCAGCATATAAGAGGGCTGTTTGCTACTCTAGCTCCCTTGTTTGTTCTCTCTCTCTCTCTCTCTCTCTCTCTCTCTCTCTCTCTCTCTCTCTTCCTCTTTCCCTCCCTCCCTCCCTCCCTCCCTCCTTCCCTCCTCCCCCTCTCTGTCCTCACATGTTCCTGGGATGATTTTTTTCTTTCCTTCTGTCCTTCTCTGTCTATGCCCCCTTTTCTGCCTCTACCCTGTTTCCAGGTCCCACTTTTCCCCACAATAAACTTTCCTTATATCAGGTCTGTTTTTTGGCAGGATTTCTCAGGGGGGGCAACTTGCCATGAGCCTTCCAGGTACTCCCTTACTCCAGCCACCACCACATTATATTTCATAACACTAAGTCTTTTTGCACTTCTTACTATCTACACTGATTGGAATGTCTTGGTGTTAGGCTGGGTCCTTATAAACAGGTAGGAGTAGTTTGTATTTGAGTAGAACAGAAGCATTGAGAGTTGGAAAGCATAGACCCCTTAGTGAAGTTGTGTTACTAGTATGAAAATATAAACATAGCACC
This sequence comes from Rhabdomys pumilio, assembly GCA_030674055.1. Lineage (NCBI taxonomy): Eukaryota > Metazoa > Chordata > Mammalia > Rodentia > Muridae > Rhabdomys > Rhabdomys pumilio. Next base: position 2,731,026 of record JANHMN010000027.1, read on the forward strand.
TGAAGTCTTTGAATTATTAATTATTGTTTCATGGAATAATATACCAAACATTTATTAGTCCTTGGATCAGAAGTATTTCATGAACTGGTGACAGAGTCCACCATGTTTGGTAGAGTGGTAAATTTTCACATTATGATATTGATCATTACAAGTAAAAGCCTAATGTCTAAAGAATACCTGAGATGTGTATCTCTGTCTTGTGTATTCTAGTGGCAAGGCAGAAACTACAGCTCTCATCTTAGAGGAATTAAGAGAAAGTCTATTCTGAAGCCATTTTGGGTGGTTATGGACTGGGAAACACAGATTTAGGTTAATTCAAATTTCATGTTAGAACCTGGAAGCACTTTTATGAACTTGTAGAATCTTACAGAACAAGCAAATAAATCAAGGCAAGTTTAAAATTTTTTGGTGCATACATCAGAGAGGCAGTTACAACAAGATGAGGGAAACTTTTCTATAGACCCAAGATGCTATCTGATGATAGCTTTCGGGATTGATGGAAGCTAATAGTCTGCTAATTTAAGAGACTCCAAAAAGTTTCAGTCTGTTCTCATTAGATATTACTACAGACACAGAGGTGAGCAAAAAATGGCTGATTTGGAAGGTTAGAACTAGAAAGATAAGAAAATTAGCATCTATATTGTCAACGTTCTAATCTCTCCTTTGTAAGAGTAGTTGGCTGCATTGCTTTGGCTCTCTATCGCTCTCATGCGCGAACCCGCCCAGGAGAAATCTGGCTTTGTGAATGAAACACACACACATATACACACACCAGTTAATTGTAAAATGCCTTGGCTAGCTCAAGGCTGGGAAGTTCTAATCCTCCCCGTGGTTAGCACACATTTCCCTCCTGTAATAACTGGCTTAAGACCCTCTAATTCTATATTTTATCTTTGTTGCTCTGGCTCCTTCTGGGTAGCTCCCTAGTCTTTGCTGCTCAAGATGCTTCTGAGTTGCCCTGTGAGGGGCCACATTCCTTCTCACCTACATTTCAGATGATTTTCCTTCTGCAGCTCTAAATCTGATCCTCCTCCCTCCGAATCCTGGTGATTCCTCTTCTCTTCTCCCAGTCCCCAGCCCACTCAAATCTCAGTCTATTTGCCTATCATTGGCTGCATGGCAATTCTTTGCCAATCAAATCCAGCTGGGGGCAAAGACCCTCAGCATCTGAAAATGCAGCCTTTTGGGAGCTGAAATAGATTGAGACAGCATTAGAACAAATTCCCAAAACTCTACTGCAGTTCCAATCAGTCTCCCTCTTCAGACATAGCTTCTTTCCAGAAATTCTCATTCACAATAGGGCTGCCTCCAAAATCACAGCATAGCTTTGTCACTGGACATTGTTAGCACAACAAAATCCAAGAGAGTCAAACAACATCTCTTGGTTGCCAAATCTTCTACTCCATATTTCATTGTATCATCCAACTATCCCACATCACTAAGGATAAAATCATTTAAAAGCAGCTTAGTGATCATAACTGCAAAAGTGCAGTTTTGATGGAGTACGATGAACTAGCTTCTCTATTGAAGACAACTGGAATAGTGTCGTTTAAGCACTAATAATCCTATTATTCAGAGGCTAAATGATTGATATTTGTTGATTTCCATCCAAGTTTGTAAATATTACTTTTAATTCCAGACTTCATGTCAATAAGCTATGGACATGTCATTTAAACTCTTACTAGCAGCCAGTCTCCTGCTTTGTCTGTAATGCTGTTTCTTTGCACCAGGTCCTTCCTCAACCCCAGCAATGTTCAACTCTGCTCTCTTTCTAATTCAAAACTTTACAGTGCCATGTCCCCTGGGAACCTCCACACATAGGCTCCACTGTCATTGTTCTCAAGTATTGGGATTGCTATCTGGTGTCAGGAGAGGAACCAAAGACTGGGAAATAGAAAGGTAAATGTGTGATTTTTTCATCCTCTCATGTGTTGACAGTAGGAGGGTTGTTAGTGAGATTATGGACAGATACAGCCTTGTACAAGCAGGGATGCAAAAGTCATCAAATAGCTGCAAATCAGGAATCACTTCTGGTAATGGATATATGAGAGAAATAGCTTTTATAGCAACATTTAAGTGGCATCCTGGTGCATATGAGACTTGTCTTTTATTACACTGTAATTTCTCTAAGCTCTGTTTCTAAACTCCCATTTGTTCACAATAAATATTTCACATTTCCTTTGAATTCATGGTTTATTGAATTTTTTTCTCCCCTGGGATAAGATAAACTTTTGATGGAGAAAGCTGTTTCAGAGAAATTTCTGTCAGAAAAGCAAATTCTAAAAGTTCTATATAAGGACTCTATATGACAGGACAAGACAATGTAAAGTTTCCTTGTTCTTGTGTTCTAACTAGAATTTGATCTCCTTGGTGGAGAATCCCGTGGAAAATTACCAAATTCTCTCCTATAAAGCCCAGGTCAGGGTTTCCTAGATAATTTACCTTACTTAGCCTGTTTGTGCAAAACCCCTTATAGCAAATTGCTTATCTTTGCTTCTGTTAAAATGCTTGCTTCTGCAGAGCCTCACTGCAACTGACCAGTGACATGACAGGACCTGGATTTACCATCAAAAACTCTGTGCTCTGGACACTTACAGTCACACCTTGGTCCCTGAGTACCTGTATGGTCCTACCTGGCTGGGATAAAGACTTTTAATTAGTTATAAACTGTATTTGAGTGGTCATTTCTGCTGGGCTACTCATGGCATTCACTTACTTTATATTTTACAATTTTAAAAATGTTTGACAGCTTGACAGATTTATATAATTAACTTTAGTCATTTACATCCCCATTTTTCCTCAACCTCTTCTCTATCCTAACATCTCCCTTCTCAACAGGACCTCTGACTTCCATGTCTTCTTTATGTGTGACTCACTGAGTTTAATAAGAATTACTTGCCCAAGTATGGGTAGGAGGGTGTTTAGCAAGGACAACTATTAGAAGCTTCACTATTGAAGAAAAAGAACATGCCTTCCTCAAACAACCATTAACTGTTTTAACAATCCCTTTGAGAGGTCAGGTCATCCCCCAGATATACTGTATGTTAATAATATTTTCAAAGAATTAAGAACCCAAAATAACAACAACAACAACAACAACAACAACAACAACAAAAACAAAACCCAACCTTACCTCACATGCATTCTTGCATCATACCATACAGTATTAGGAGAAAAGTCATTGAAAACCCGAGGCTTATTATGAAGGCTTGTTTTATTTTTTGTTTGTTTTTGTTTTTCCAAATCCAATGTTTATTTCCAAACCCAAACTTCTACATTTTATAACCTCTGAATAATGAGTATCTCAGTGGATTTATCCATTGTTTAGCTCAGAGACTTCATGATCCATTTACTTCTCCAGAGACTCACCTCTGGACATTTATTATACTGTAGACCAAGTTGGCAACACAGAGCTATTGAGGATATTTTATATCTGAACCACAACTGAACCAGAAGTAATAGTTATCATTGTTAGTGTGCCCCAAACTTAAGCAAAGAAAGAGATGTATGAGAAGAGTTCTTACAGCCCAATGAGATCAAAGCCCCTGTAACTTGATAGGATTAGCACACCAGAATATCATTATCTTTTGAGTTATTTTCTGCCCTACCACATGACGAAAGCAATAGAAAAATCTCCTCTCAAACTCAACTGTAATTATACCAAGGGACAAAGAAAAATCATGTACAGATATACATAAATAATACTATTGTTAGTAAGATAAGATGTAATAATTTTAATTATGGGAAACTAGTAACATATTAAACTTTAATATCACTTGTACTTTCAAAGGAAATTCATTGTGATTTATTTTTAATTAATATGCCATTGTGTGCAAGTATTGCCCAAAAGAATAGTATACCATTTCTAGTTTAAAGTTAATTAAAAAATATTTGTGCCTTAAGAGCTCCAGTTTCCCATTGGATCTGAAAGATATAATTAATTATAATCTCTTGCCTATAGAGCTATAAATGTCATTTCAATCTGTTGATTTTAATCAGTGTTTCTTTATCTACTTTCAGTTGGAATTTCACACTAAGTAAACTTTGAATTCAACCAGAATAAGAATAGGTAGTAAAAACTATGAACTAAAAATTTCACTCTCTCATTGGAATGAATAAACTTGAAAAGTTTAGAATGAAACTATGAAGAGACTGAATTTTTTTTTTAGAAAAATAAAGTTTACCTTCCGGTCTGGGCCTGAGCACTGAGCAGATTCCGGGACAGCAGCTCTGTCCCTAATCTCACAAAACCCAGAGGAAGCTGGCCTCCCAGGAACTATAACCTGGGCAGTATCTTAGGTAAGGAGACAGCAACACCTGCCCCAAACAAGTAGTAACTGGGACCCACAAGGACCCAGGAATTCACTCCTTGCCCGGAGCACTGGTTCCTTCCTGTGTGCACCTGAGCACTGAGCAGATCTTGGGTCCCAGTACTAACCCCAGTAGTAACCCCACACAGTTCTGATACAACCAAGATAATGGGAAAGACAGGCTCCAGTCAGAGACAGGGCAGGTAGCTCTAAGGAGATCCAGATGGCAAAAGGCAAGCACAAGAACATAAGCATCAGCAACCCAGGGTAATTGGCATCATTAGAACCCAGTTCTCTCACACAGGAAAGTCCTGAATTCCCCATATGACTAGGAAAGCCTGATTTAGATTTAAAATCACTTCTAATAATGATGATAGATGACTTTAAGAAGGACATAAATAACACTCTCAAAGAATTTGAGGAGAACACGGGTAAACAGGTAGAAGCCCTTAAAAAGGAAACACAAAAATCCCTTAAACAATTACAACAGAATACAAACAAACAGGTGAAGAAATTGAACAAAACCATCCAGGATATAAAAATGGAAGTAGAAATAATAACAAAATCACAAAGGGAGACTACCCTGGAGATAGAAAATCTAGGAAAGAAATCAGGAGCCATAGATGCAAGCATCACCAACAGAATACAAGAGATAGAAGAAAGAATCTCAGGTGCAGAAGATACCACAGGAAATATTGACACAACTGTCAAAGAAAACACAAAATGCAAAAAGTTCTTAACACAAAATATCTAGGAAATTCAGGACACAATGACAAGACCAAACCTAAGAATAATAGGTATAGATGAGAGTGAAGATTCCCAACTTAAAGGGCCAATAAATATATTAACAAAATTATAGAAGAAAACTTCCCTATTCTAAAGAATGAGATGCCCACAAACATACAAGAAGCCTATAGAACGCCAAATAGACTAGACCAGAAAAGAAATACCTCCCGCCACATAATAATCAAAACACCAAGTGCACAAAACAAAGAAAGAATATTAAATGCAGTAAGGGAAAAAGGCCAAATAAAGGCAGACCTATCAGAATTACACCAGACTTCTCACCAGATACTATAAAAGCTAGAAGATGCTGGACAGATGTCATTCATACAGATCCTCAGAGAACACAAATGCCAGCCCAGGCTACTATACTCAGCAAAACTCTCAATTACCACAGATGGAGAAACCAAGATATTCCACAACAAAACCAAATTTACACAATATCTTTCCACAAACCCAGCATTACAAAGGATAATAGCAGGAAAGCTCCAATACAAGGAGGGAAATTATACCCCAGAAAGAGCAAGAAAGTAATCTTCTTCCAACAAATCCAAAAGAAGATAGCCACACAAAGATAATTCCACCTCTAAATAACAAAAATAACAGGAAGCAGCAATCACTGTTCCTTAATATCTCTTAACATCAATGGACTCAATTCCCCAATTAAAAGACATAAGCTAATGGTCTGGATACATAAACAGGACCCAGCATTTTGATGCATATAGGAAACCCACCTCAGTGACAAAGACAGACTTTACCTTAGAATAAAAGGCTGGAAAACATTTTTTTCAAGCAAATGGTCCTAAGAAACAAGCTGGAGTAGCCATTCGAAAATCTCCAGCCTGAGAACACAAAGGGAGGGACTCATGGCTCCACTTGTATAGGTAGTTGAGGGTGGCCTTGCCAGGCAACAGGGGAAGTGGAGGGCCTTGGTGCCTGAAAGTTTGGGTTCCTTATTGTTGGGGTATTTTGAGAGCAGGAAGGCGGGAATGGGAGGATGGTTGGGAGCACACCCTCATAGTCATTGGAGGAAGGGGGATGGAATAAGGTGTTAGTCATCAGTGGAAGTGGAGGGCCTTGGTGCCTGAAAGTTTGGATTCTTTTAGTGTTGGGGAATTTGAGAGCAGGGAGGCAGGAATGGGAAGATGGTGAGAGCAGAACCTCATAAAAACTCCCAGAATTTTATGTGTTAGACATGACAAAGGCAGGGCGCCAGAAGACTAGATTCCAGAATTCAAACAAAAAATTATCTTGATACTAAAATTTATTTTGAGAATTATATATTGCAGAATACACAGCCTCGGTTTATCTACTCATCAAGCAAGCTGAGCAGACCTGCTCGAACCTCTGATGTCCTGGAATTCCATTTGGATGCAGTGAAGACACAGCATCAGAGGCTTATCAATTTACTCAATTTACTCTCCCCCCCCCGCCCCTCTTCTAATATCTCAATGCTTGTAATCAGCTTGAAGAAGTTAATGAAGAGTTGGCGCCCCTATTCCCTGGGCTTGGGGACTGAGGTGGTTAATATTGGGCTGTATTTCTATGGAAAAGTAGTGGTTTTGTTGGAACAGGGAGGAATAGCTAGGATTTATTGCATAGACATAACCTATTGGTAGAAATATTTGTAATTGTTATTAAAATGAAGTTATAATTTCTTAAATGGTATAAAATTTACTTTGATTTCAAATTTAAGGTTTTCATTGGTACACGTTTCTTATTGATATAAAAGTGAGATTAATATTGTTACTCTCATAGGCACTGTGCCTATATAACACATTTAAGAATACAAGGCTGAGACCCAGTCCTTATTTAACTTTTTTAACTGATTTGAGATGATTAGCCTGTGATTTAAGGGCCTATAGTGAATTCATGGCTCTGAGTTCATTGTTAGGGTGTTTTCTATATTTTATTTAGAAATAGCTGAGTGGAGTTAACAGAAAACAGTCCAGATTGCCTTACATGCCTTGGTTTTCAAAACTTCAGAAGTCCAAAGAATTGATGTTACAAACATTTCTATATTAATGTTCATTTTGATTAGAGACCTGTCTGCTTCTGACTGCTTCCTGTCTTGGATTCTAAGAAAAAAAAATGGGCCTCTTTGGAGTTACTCCAGTTATGGTGAGACAGCCACTAGGAAAGAATTGCCTCTTGTCATCTACATACAAATTACTGCCCAGAAAAGGACTCACTTGCAGAATAGTTGACTGATTATATCTGCCAGGACAGAGTAATCAGCTCTTAATAATTCTGCATCACTAGGTCTATCAGATGATCCAGGGCTAGAAGGCTGAAGATCAGATGCTCCAACGTTTTGTAGTATAGGGACTGTCTAGGTGTTCAGTGGTCTCTATAAATTGGCTAAGTTTTAGAAGCTATGGTTTGTGCTTCCCATAATTTCAGTTAACTCAGTCATTCTGGATTTCTGAAGGGGTTGAAGACTTATAGTCTCATAGCCAATCCCAGCTATTTACTTTGAGAGAAAAGATTTGAGAGGATGGTTTTCAGCTGACATTCATTCTAAAGCCAAGAAAAAAGCCAGGTTCAGAACTAAGTCTTTTAGTTAGGAGGGATGACAGAGGTTCTGGTTAATCAAGAAAATGATGGACTGAGTCTATCTTGTACCTTGACCCAAATTAGTATAGTTATGCTCTAATTGTATTTTGAGAGAAAAGTTTTATTTTAACAGGAAAGGTGATATGTAGGAGGAGCTAAGGTGGAAGGAGTAAGGAGAAGAAGAGGAGGAGTAAGGAGAGGAGGAGCTAGGAGATGAGAGAGATAGATAGAGATAGAGATAGAGATAGATAGATAGATAGATAGATAGATAGATAGATAGATAGAGACATGGAGGCAAATATTTGTGTGTCTCCACCAGTCAAAGTTAGTTGGTATATCTAGGTTGGGTATTGGCTTACACTTTTGATTGTATGGGCATCTTGTTATTGAGCATTACCAAACTTATAAAGCCTTTGATCAACATTAAAAAATGTATAAAATTAAAAAGGAAGGGGGGGATAGGATAGGGATTTTCTAGGGAGGGGAAATGGGGAAAGGGAATAGCATCTGAAATGTAAATAAAATATCCAATAAAAATAAATAAAGAAAGAAAATAGATAAAATTTAAACCAACAAACAAAAAATAGTAATAGTAGGTTTTTATTAACATTTATTTATTTGTGTGTGTGTGCGTGTGTGTGTGTGTGTGTGTGTGTGTGTGTGTGTGTGTGTGTGTGTGTATGTGCATGTGTGCAGATATGTGCCATGGTCCTTCTGTAAATATCAGAAGACAACCTGTGGGAATCAAATCTCTGAATCTACTACATGGGTATGTGGTGGTTTGAATAGGTTTGGACCCCATATGGACTCATACTTTTGAAATGCTTAACCTACATGAAATGAAACTATTAAGAATTGTGGCCTTGTTGGAATAGGTGTGACACGTTTCTGGAGGAAGTGCATTACTGTGAGGGTAGACTTGGAGGTCTCCTATGTCAAATCTCTGCCCAATGTGGAATCAGAGACTCCTCCTGGCTGCCTGCAAAGGTAGGCTCCTTACTGCCTGTAGATCAAGATGTAAAACTCTCAGATCCATCTCTAGTACCATATCTGCCTGGACGATGTCATGCTTCTCACCATGATGATAAGGGACCTATCCTCTGAAAATGTAAGTTAGTCCCAATTAAATGTTTTCCTTTATAGAAATTGCTTTGGTCATGTCGTCCCTTCACAGCAAATAAAATCATAACTAAGACAGGGTATCAGAGGTGAAATTCAAATTATAAGTCTTGATATCAATGATCTTTACCCACTGAGCCATTTCACTGTCTCTCTACAAGTTCTTAAGAACAACATACTTTAAGAGAGAATAAGAATACTTACTGTATTGGTTATGTTGTTCTTTGATATGACTAAATATTTCACAGAAGCAACTCAACAGTGGAGGGATAAACTTGGCTCATAGCTTCATGGGATACAGACTATCATTTCAGGGAAGGCAAGGTGGAAACATGAGGTAGCAGACATTTATGAATGGCACTTCTCACATCTTATACAATCAGGATGTGGATAGCAGAGCCAGATAATACGCTTGCAAAACTTACCACTGTCTTCCAACTAGACACTAGTCCCTAAAGTTCTATGACCTCCCAGAACAGTGACATTAGCTGGGGATTAAGTGCTCAAAAATCCCACTGGAGATAATTTATATTCAAATCATAATATATATTTGTGGTTCTGCATTCTGATTCTTCCCTAGGCTGTCAAGGCACCACTGCACACCAGACAGAAAAGAATGTGGCAGAGCTAAATTGGTTGGTTCCCTGGGTTCTGTGAGTGTTGGGGAAGAAGGCCTTCTCTGAGGTTTTCAGTGTTATAGCCATTTTTTATTGGGGTGGGGGAGCAAAACAGCTCTTCTGAACAATAGTCTGTGAAACAGCTCTCTTCTATAATATTCAGTGAAATGGCACCTCTCTTCGTTAGGTGGTAACAAGGGCTATATAAACCTTGGGGAGTGGGTAGAGGTTTTCAAGCTGAGTGTACATTATTGGTTGAGAATGCTTTATTTGCATGAAGGGGAAACTCTATTCCCTGTGGTTAAAGGAAAGAGTTTTAGGAAGCTACAAGGACTATGGTCACTAGTCAAATCGAGTCTAAAGTTTTCTGATTTTCTCAAGTGCCTGCCAGGTATCCTATGTTACTGGAACAATGAGATAAGGCAGTTGACAGCGGTGGATCAGGATGAGCTGAAGCTATTAATCACGAAATCTGTCACCTCTTAAGAGAAAGTGAAGCTGGGGGAGGATCAACAGGCAGAAATGTGGTTGAGGGCCAAACCTGCCTGCCAGGTCAAATCAGCAAATATCCTTTGAAGTCCCAGCAACATTTACAGAATATGTCTGTGAAATAGGACATCAAGGAAAGAAAACTCATACTTTATTTTCCAAGATCAGAAGAACTCTTATTTGGAAATATCAAAAAGTGAAGAATTTCACAAGTTCAAGCAGAAAATTATCCGAATTGAACTTTGTCTGCCACCATTAGAGTTGATGCTTGTTTAGAAAGGCAAATTGTACCTCTCTCATTACTGGAAATTGATGTTGACTTTGGACATTTTATAAACTACTCGGTAGACCTATATGCTGAAGTTAACACACTTTCAAAGAAGTCTGATTTCATTAGCTAAACCCAATGTTTGCTCAAGAGATCAATGGTTTTCAGCAACCTCATTAGTAATTCCATTTGCTGAGTAAAATATGATGTGAAATTCATAGTTCAAGCATTATGGCATGACTGTTTCAGCTCTTCACTCTTGTGACTTATCTACAGCCAAGCTGATATGGCCTTATAAGTTTTGATTCAGTTTGGACCACTTGTCTTTATAGTCCCAACACTAATTGCAATACCTGTTTTGCACAAATCCACCAAAAGTCCAAGTTTTTCCAATATAAAGTAAATCACTCATTTACACAGGGCTAATTCCATTAAAGTACTTTAGTTCTCTGCCAAAAAAAAAAAAATTCAAGAGTTGAAAAAATGGCATTAGAAGGACCAGATAAGAAAAACTCAGCTCTCTCTGAATATATTATTTGATCAGCTAGCTTTCATATTTTCAGCTTTCAGACAAAATTCTAGCCATCCAAATGTACATTTCTACACACGGGCATGAAATCTAATCATGTTACCTTGTAATTGAACAAGCATGTGCATCTCGTGGCATTAATATACTTTCAGACACTCTGACATTAAAAGCCGTGCCTTAAAGCAACTACCCATGTAAGTAAGTGCTTCTGATCTAAATCATGTTTTGCATGTGGACATTTTGACATGCTCTACTGCTCTTGGTAATTCTTGCAGTACTATCAGGCATTTTTAGTTTGTGTTATGCAGACGTTACTGAATGGGGTAAAACATTAAGGGAAACAAGTTACCTCATGAGAAAATCCTGGTGTGGATAAATTACCTATGAAATAAAGCTATTTATACCATTTAGAATACATAGTTTCTTTAGTTATAGAAAATATATAGTTGCTATGAATAAGTCCTCAACTAAATTTTCTAAGGATACAGTGAAAAAAAAGAGTCCACAGAAAGTGATTTAGCTCGCAGGTGATCATAAGAAGAAAATGTCCTTAATGAAAAACTGAGTAAGTAAGCCAGGTATACCCAAGGCTGCTGAACTCAACCTCATTTGGGATTCTAGCAAACACATGCTGTGGTTTGACTGTATCTCATCAGAAATCTGGACATTGAGTTTAAAGGCTAATTATTGAAAAGCACCGAGTTTTCAGGATACCAAGGTCAAGAGTGTTGTAGTCTTGTAAGTGATACTAACTTTGTCACAGAATAGAGCCTCTGCCCAGGACTGTGTTTCTTCCTCTGCTACCTTCTGTCAAGTGACAGCATCCTGACAGTGCCAGAGACGTACCTTCTTACAGCTCTGTAGATGCTTACAGCTTGGAGAGCACAGTCAATGTGAACGTGAAAGGACATATGGGAGTGAGCATCCGAAGAAGCCATGCTGCTTCAGAACTGGAGCACACAACAGCCAGAAGCAGTGTGTGTGTGGTGACTGCACCAGGCAGACAAATGAGAGAGTGTCCCTTTCCAGTTGTGGCACCTTGATCTTGGACTTCTTACCTTCCATAATGAGAGCCATAAATGTCTATTCTTTAATACTACCAAGACTCGGGTATTTTGCTGTAGCAGGACCATCAGAATAAGACATTATGCCTTGGGAAGGTCTTTAATAAGTGACAAGAAAACTGATGTTTCCTTTATTTAAAAGACATGTCCATAATTAAACTTCTGATACTTAGAATTTATGCAGAAAGGACTGTCACACCTTCCCATCTCCCAGGCACTCATGCTCCAAAATAAGTCCATATTCTCCTAAGTGTCTTCCTGATATAGACACGGTTCCCTTTGCACTTTAGTATCTGTATACTGTTATTCTGAAGTTCTAACAAGTCTTTAGGATCTCAATTCGGTATATCCTTTCATTCTCAAAAGTTCCTCACCCCAAATCACAGTACACTTTGGTGCTTTATGAAGGGAACATATTGGACACCTAGGAAAGATAAATGTCTATGATGCTCTGGGATGTGCTTGTTCACACATGCCATTATTTCCAAGCATCCTCTTATCCTCCTACAGGGCTCTATTCTGTCCTTTTAAGGTCAGTACCATATCTGCTATGGTCGATCTCCTGTTGCTGGAAGCATGGAAAGAACATCCCCAGACTTTCTAGTCGTGTCTTCAAATCCTGTACCATGTCAGTGTGCCCCATCTCAACAAATCTCTGACAGCTCTTGAACATCATCCTCATCTGAATGTCATCTCCCAATCTGAATCCAGCTGGGTATGTCTGGCCCTAATGTTCTATGTCAACTGGAGCCTGCAGTTAATTGGGTGAATGTAGCTTTTAACTGGTGTTTTCATATTTGGATCAGGTAGAAAAAATGACCTTTGTTACCACTCTAAATGAAGACGGTGCTGCCTACTGAAGAGCACGTGTCTAAGATGAAACTGCATCATCATCCACGTGAGTGTGGTTGTTTGCCTGCACACAAAGGATAAATATACCTAGTTCTTCTACATCCTGAAAATATGCTGTTTAACACACCAGCAATTTCCAAAGTTTAAATGTTAAAGATCACATAATTCAAACCCCATTATTTCTGATTAAAAACCCACTGTTTTGAGAAGCAGTCTTAACATATTGTTTTGGTGGGTAATTGAGAGCTCTCATAGTAGATTATATTGTTTCTGTTGCCTCTGAGACCTCTATGATATTCAAATGGTTGTAGTCATATAATTCAAATCCCTTTTTTATGATATAAATGAGTGCTGATATTTGTAGATGCATTTGAGTCTGTCTCATGATGGATATAGACAAGTTGTCACCTACAACTTTACAGAGAAACTTCAGCATTTGTGAGCATTTATCTAAAGCTTTCCATAACAGCTCTTTATACTGGAGAACAACATTTTGGAACTGAGAGAACTCACCTACTATTATTTAATTTTACATAAAATAGAAACAGAAGTATCAAGTGATCTTTTTCTTCTCTTCAAGGAGATTCAATTGTCTGTAAAACCTTAAGATTAAGAAAGATACACAAGGGCTGAGTAATATTCCATTGTACAAATATACCACATTTTTTCCCATCCACTGTTGAAGAATATCCAGGTTGTTGTCAATTTCTGGTTATTATGAATAGAGCAGAAATGAGCATGGGTGAGCAAGGCTCTTTGCAGTAGGCGAAGGCTGCTTTTGGATATATTTCCAAGAGTGCTAAAGCTGGATCTTGTGGGAGATCAATTTCCGTATTTCTGGTGAACCACCACATTGATTTCCATAGTGACTGTACAAGTTTGCACTTTCATCAGCAATGGAAGAGTCTTCTTCTTCTAGATCCTCCACAGAATGAGCTGTCTTTTGTATTATTGATTTTGGACATCCTGATTGGTGTAAGATAAAAATCTCAAAGTAGGTTAAATTTGCATTTCTCCCATGTTTAAAGATGTTAAACATTTCTTTAAATGCTTCCAGAGTCATGTGAGTTTCCTATTTTAAGAATTCCCTGTTTAGATCTGTACTCAGTTTTTAAAATTGGGTTATTCGAGGGTTTTGGTGTCCAGTTTTTGAGTTCACTATATATTTTTGGCTACCAGTATTCTATTGGATGGGTAGTTGGTAAACTACATCTTTCCCCATTCTGTAGCCTTCCATTTTGTCCAAATGATAAAGTCATTTACCATAAAGAACCTTTTCGGTTTCAGTGCTGATGCAATAGTGGTGCAAATCATGTGAGAGTAACCCATCAATAACTGGTCTGAAATAAGGCAGATTCCATGAAATGCAACCCATACCCAATGGTACTTCAGTGGCCAAGAACCTAAAACTAGATAGGCCAGTGACCTAAAAGGAAGCAAACATTACTGTTCTTCTGGAGAGACATAGTAATAAAAAGACTCCTGATGATATTATCCTATACTCATAGATACGTGCCTTGCTCAGCTATCTCAGAGAAGTTTCCTAGCTTTATTAAGCCCTAGATCCTAGGTTCTGATGATGATGTCAAAATATGCATAAATCATTTATAACCTCACTGGTTTGATTGATACTCATTATTTCAAATATAATTAAATTGTAACTTTATCTTTTAATATATTCTGAGAATTACCTAAAGTAAATGAAATAAAAATGAAAACAATATTAGCAAAGTGGTTTAAAACATGATTTAATTTTAAAAAACAAGTATATCCTTGTGCATGTCTATTTTTGCATTGATAAATTAATATAAATTAAAATTAATTGTTACTTTATACAATGGCTTTTGAATTGTCATAGTTTAATTTTTATGTCTACCTACCTGTCTCTCTGTCTCTCTGTCTGGATATTAATGAAATTAATGCATATGTGTATGTACTTGTATATCCTTGAATAGAGGTGAATTAAACACACTGCCCTGAACCTTACATTTTTATCATCTACTAGAATATTGTGAGTACTCTTCAATATCAGTATGCGTATATTTACATTATTCACCAAGATGATAGCTATTTTTCTAGGTTTGTGGGAAATAACACAAACCACCATAGCCTCCGCATTTCTGTAGCTGAAAGGAACAAAATAATTTCTTTTTATAGTCACAGAAAGTCCAGTTACCCATGAATCACCTGTTCCTGAGTTGATTTAGAAGCCTAGATGTTCCATTTGTGTCTTTGCCATTCTGACAAAGGGTTACTCTTTGGACCTTTTCCAAGTAGCCAACAGACTGGGCCACAGGAAAGATGAGATGGAATATACTCTAAGTCAAATCTGATGTCCATCACCAGCTCTGCCTCTCTTCACTTAAAATATCGAGTTGCACACCATCTTTGTTTACTGAGAAAACAGTAACATGAAGATATATAAGCCACCAAAACAAAGGGCAGCCACAGCAGGTTCTTCCCCAGCTAGCTTCTGTCATGTAGAATATGAATGTGCTTATATGTATCCATTAAGTTCTTTCATGTATGTTTTTCAGCTTTTTATATGATCCATATTGCTGCAATGAACATACAGACACAAGTGCCCCTGAAAACATACTCTGTTTAGTTCTCCATTGATTGTTCTTGAATTGGTGGAACTGGTGTAAATATTGAGAAGGCATGGTCAATCCATAATCCCAGTTTGTGAGACATAAAGACAGGGGATCCAGGAAGCAACTTAAGAGTAGCCAACTTGCTAACTAGACTAGCCACGTCTGGGGTCCTGGCCTTGAGAGAACAATCTTCCTCAATAAATAAGGTGGAGCTGTGGAGGAAGACATCTGAGGTCAATCTCTGGCCTCCATTCTCTCTCACATACCTTGACATACATGCACACTCACAAGCACACACACACACAGAAGCACACACAGAAGCACACATACACACACATATGCACACACACACACACACACACACTCCTTCAAGAATATCTTATAGTTGTCTCTATGCAAAAGCAGATTGCTTTTTTTCTAGAGTTCTATTCATTATTTATTTGTTTTCAAATGTTCTTTTTATATTTTTATAACCTAGAACTTACTATAATAGTTATCAAAGAGTAAATATTGGAAAAATTTGGAAAGTATAAGGTACAAGAAGGTAACCTTTTCCCATTGTTACTTTTGTAGTCTCTTTCCATATGTAAATATTTGAAGATAACATTTCTGCCTCATTTTAAACTACCCATATAGTATCATGGAGAATGTGCTTAACACTTGCATCTTAATTGGACTTTTTATTCAATAATCAGACTGTGTTAACTTATAGTTAAGCATTCTTTGCTCAGAACTTTATACATGCTTAGCAATTTGCTTTATGCAGGTAATCGATATGATTGTAATGGTGATTTGATTTTTAAAATGTGTTTTATTTCTAACATGCAAAAGCTACTGACAGAATATGGTCTGTTTATGTTCAGCGTTAGCCATTTATTTGTAACAATGAGTTGTTATACATGATTGTGTCACTTGCTCTAAGAAAAAGCATCTAGTCCATTTCAAAACCAAACATCTTTCCTTCATATACCTCTTTATTTTTATTTATCCAGAATATTTTATTATCTAATAAATATTGCAATATTTTATACACAAAGAATCTTAGGTAGTGAACAAATTTAGAAGTTTACATTATTTTATGATTTTATATTTTTACATATTTTATATAATTATTTTAATATATTGAATTATTGTATGTGAGAGAGACAGGAGAGACAGGGAGACACAAAGACAGAGAGACTGACTTATGTCATAGTACCCCTATGGAAGTCTTACAACAATTTGCAGGACTCAGCTCTTTTTTTCTACAATTTTGGTCCCTAGGATTGAACTCAGATTGTCAGTCTCAGAAGCAGGTACCTTCACCCACTGAGTATTTTTCAAGCCCTGGATCTTGTACTCTAATTATGGGAGAACCATTAGTGTGAACATATCTCAGAGATGGATTTGTGTTTTTAGATGGTAAGACAGAAGGTTTAGACACAGATAAAATTCACATTCCTCTGTTCATTTTCACTTAAAAGGAGACTACAAGCACAATATGGAATTTTAAGAGTACAGCTTGATAGCATCAGCTTCTCCGGGTGCTGCTTCTTGTAAAGCAGGAGGAGGTGCTTCCACAGTGGTATCCAGAGTCGTTTGATGAGAATCCAGGAACATCTGAGAGCTGAGTGTGGAGAATCCTGTTCCCTTGATCCAAGCATGAAAGGATTAGTCTTCTCTAAGAAGGAGCAAGCAATGAGACTGGAATGAAGGGAGAATATTGAAGAAACCCAGAGAAGATGAAAAGAATGGGCTTTGCATAAAGACTGGGATGCACAGAGTCAGGGAAGAGATGACCAAAGCACCCGCTCCAGCTCTGCCTGGAGACACCTGGGGTATTGTGGATCCAATTGTGAAGATAATAGGGACCAAGATGCATGTGTAAGAGTGAAAACCGAAATATTCTATTGGGGCATTATATATAGGTGGCTTCTGTCACATAATCAATTGGAAATGCGATGGAAGTAGTTGGATTTACGAGCCTAGAGCTCAGTTAGGTGGAAGAGGTTAAAAGTGTGTGTGTCACTTGAAAGTTGATGGTGCTGCGTTGCCTGTGGATTATGCGTAGTGTGAAAACTGAACAGGGAGAAAGAGCCTAGAGTGTTCCCAGGAGAGACATTGCAGTGGGAGAAAGTGTGGTAGGGGTGGAAGTGGAGGGAGGAAAATGTCTAGTGAGGGTAAAACTTCAGGAAAGAAGCTGTGATGTAAGCCAAAAGGAGGGAGGAGTTAAAGACAATACGATAAGACAAGACACTAACTAGAAGATTTATAGAATTTAAAATCTTATTATACTTGATGTAGAGAAACTTAAAAACTTTTATAGTATTCAAAAAGCAAAGAGACCACTGGGGATAGTCATTAAAACATTAATAAGGAACTATTTTTATGTGTTTATTTTTTTAAGAGTAGAAGTTGTGGATTAGCGATGACATCATGTGACAAGATGTACCGGTTACATATGAATTAACTGTCCCATTACAGAACACATTTGTTCCAATGCCAGACCTCTGCGCCATCCTCAAACAAGGTGTGCTAGCAGTTTAACTTCTCTATCTATGAATCTAAATGGTTCTTGTCCTGATATTTTATCTCTATAAGTTAGCAAACTTATAACTTATAACTGAAAAAATAGCATGGACAAAACAAAGATGTGCCAATATAGGATGTATAAGACTTACTTAGAGTACGGCATGGGGTTTTAAAGAACAGCCATAAAGGATGATAACAGCAAACATTAATCAGATTAATAGTCGATATGGTTCCATAGGGATGAAGAAGAAAAGCATTAAAGGTGTAACAATGTATTATGCAGTGCATGTGGCACGTCTATAAAGAAAGTCAAGGGGGTAACCAATACACAGTGGAAGAAACTGGTTCTTCAGAGAACCAGTGAGGAGAAAGGCAAACAGTAAGGCATCCATGGAATGGTATGCATGTGGTAGAGATACAGGAAGATACCACACTGGGATACCTAAAATACTATCGTTTTAAAGCTTTTTTTTTTTTTTAAATATTCTTTTGTTTTACTTATTTAAAATTCCCTGGTGGGAGAATATCCTACTTATCAAACACAATGATTATTTGTGTGGACAAAAAACTTACTTAGTTAAAAGACTATGTTGTAGTAAAAGGATGTTATAAGAAATGCAAAATATAAACTAAAACTCTCTTTGGAAACAAAATAAGATATTGATTGTATAGATTCACAAAGTATATATTATATGTATGGTTTCATGAGCAACACATTGACTGATTCTTATGATAGCCTGGCCACATGGCAGGGGAACGCAGCTGAGGAGACATTGCTGATGACAACCTTGAAAGGTCTACCCAATTCTGAACTAAAGGAAAATGCTGATTTTAGGTATTGTCTTAAACCAAATTACACGATTGAGTGAAAATATATTTATATAAACTATCACCACATAAAATGAATATATAACCTACAAAACAAGAACTCAAGGTGGGGAGATATTTCAGTAATAGGCTTTCTAATTAGCATGAGGACTTGTGCTTGGATTGCCTTCATACACACAGGCAATGCAGACTCTGTGCTCTTCCATTTACCACATCTCTGCCAAACATCAAATGACTATGAAAACCATTTCAGGAGTCAAGATGCTACTCAGTGGTAAAGCTATTGTCTAAAATTTATAAGAAGGTAGTATTTTCCACTCCCATGGCTTTATTACAGGGCATTTACACTTTATTCTTTACTCTAGACAACACTGGGAAATGTCAGCACTGGAAATTTTAGTTATTCTAATTGGTATGTAGTTTTGAGTTACACACACACACACATACGCATGCACATGCACACACAAAAAACAGGCTGTGTAATTACTCATTCACACAAATAAAAAATGGCATTATACATAGATAAACAGAAACACAAATGTGTTTATAGTTGTTGCCAAAACTGGAGAGCAACGTTTTTAATATGTCTCTGCCAGGCTGCAATGTTATAGTGAGTATTAACAGAGGGTGGGACATAGGCTCCTTGAAATAGTGTTTCCTGGCTCTTTCTTACATATGATTGATTTCATTTGAGTGATCATGTTCACAGAGGAATCCTAACTCCTACCTCTGTCCCATCATGCCATCTCATTTTTGCTTAATTCATAGTCACCAAATATTTTATGATATATTTGCCTATCTTTGAATTCCAAAATAGATTTATTTTTATGTGGACAAATGAAGAAACAGAAGATAGGCTCAAGAGAAGGTAGTTCATGAGGTGTCCCTGAAGATAATCCACTGGAGAAAAGCCTTTGTTTAAAGGGCAGTCAGATAATGAGGGTGAATAAGGTGGACAGTCAGTGCAATATCTGCACTTTTCTTGAATATCTGAGACACCCAATAGACTGAATTTTTTGCATATGAACAAGGTTGGGGAAAATCTATGATGCCTGGGGTCAAATTCTGCCCTACAGAAGCCATGTGACCAAGCAAAGATGGCTGCCTAAAAGTTGCAGGTATTAGAACAACATCCCCAATGGCTACTACACATCCTGCAGGACTCACACATGGAGGACAATAAAAAAATATGACCTAGTTGTTGGTTCAATGCTGAAATTTAAAAGTTTGGCCTTGTGCAGTGTGCTAGAAATTGACATTTTGAAATAAGGGGTGATTCTTATAATTGGGTTAAAGAATACTGGTTGTGTTTTTATAGAATTCTGAAGACCATTATAGAATGGAATAAATAAGGCCTTTCTGCAGAAGAATTCTTGTTCTTCGTTTGAAGAAACATAGATACACTAGCAGAAAAGAGTTTACTGTATCTGCATGCACAAGTTGGCTTCTACTTGTCATGTGAAGTTTGTTAGGGATGAAGTCCTTGAGACATGAGGGAACACATGGTGTGAGGAAAGGACCTTGCTTTGTATTTTTTTAATTGGTTGTTTTATTTATTTATATTTCAAATGTTATCCCTTTTCCTAGTTTCCCATCCTTAAACCCCCTATCCCATCCCCTGCCCTCCCCTACTTCTATGAGAGTGTTCCGGCACCCACCCACCCACCCACTCCCTCCTCACTGCCCTAGCATTCCTCTACACGGAGGCATTGAGCCATCTCAGGACCAAGGGCCTCTCCTCCCACTGATGTCAGATAAGGCCATCCTCTGCTACACATGCAGCTGGGGCCACGAGTCCCTCCATGTGTATACTTTCTTTGATAATTTAGTCCTTAGTAGCTTCTGGGGGTCTGGTTCCTGTCTAAAGGAAACACAGAGACAAAGAGTGGAGCAGTGACTGAAGGAAAGGCCATCCAGAGACAGCCCTACTAGGGATCCATCCCATCTGCAGACATCAAACCCAAACATCATTGCTGAAGTCAAGAAGTGCTTGCTGACAGGCTTAGCTGTTCCCTGAGAGGCTCTGCCAGTGCTTGACCAACACACATGAGAATGCTCCCGGCCAACCATTGAACTGAGCATGGGGACCCCAATGGAAAGGTTAGGGAAGGACTGAAGAAGCTTAAGGGGTTTGTAACGCCATAGGAAGGTCCCTGCTTTGACTTTGCATCACCATTAGAATTTCTTTGCTTTACAGTGTGGGTTAGAGAGCAAACTCTACTTCCTGTTCTCTGCTTTAGCCCCTCTCTTCTGATGTCACACCACTGACAGGACACATATAGCAGTGCCAGTCACATAGGAAGCCGCTCTCCATGCATTTTCTTAAGTTCAGTTTTATTTTGAACTTATTATATTTGTTTTTCAATCTAGTTTAATTCATTTTACAATGTGTATCCATTATAAACCAGGATAAATATTTTTCTATAAATTGGGAAGTTTTATGTTTGAAACAGAAAAGAATTGTTCAAAAACAAACAAAAAAGTAATGAAGTCAAAGTCTGGAGAGATGGCTCAGAAATTTAGGAGCAAATATTGCCCCTTCAAAGGATTTGATTCCCAGTACCCAGGTGGGATGGCTAACTACAACCTGTACTTCCAACTCCAGGGTGATCCATCTGATGTTCTCTTCTGGTCTCTACCTGTACTGCACAAATGTGTACCCAGACACAGTGACAACTAAAAACAAGAAAACTTTCAGCAAAGAATGGTAAATATATCCAAGAGTGATCAGTCCTGAAGTGATAATCAGACACAACTTTTTCATTTTCAAAAAAGGTCCTGCAACCTCAGCTATTGAATTATTGCTTAATTCTGACCTGGTTTCTCCCAGCCCTCTACCTCGTCTAAGGATCGAGCAAGAGTCATTTATAGAGCAGTGAGCTGCAGCAGACGCAGGGCTGAGTGATCTCAGTGGAAAAGTATCTTTATTGTGAGAAAAGCAAGGCTCAGGATCTACACTGCCAGCTGAGGATCATCGCAGGTGAAGGGATTTAAAAATCAAGTTGGTGCCACTCCAGAAGCACAGGGTCCTAGGGAATGTGTCACCTTGAACGTCACTTCCCTATAACAAGAACTATGCAACAAAACCTCTATGTGTCCCATCGTCAAATGGAACTATAGATTTTACATGTTTCCAAATAAATTATTTCTGGTCCAATCCTCATCACCCTAGCTCTTACTTTCTAACCCCCTAATAGTTTCTGGGACTCTCTTCTAGCTCTATGAAGTAAAAAAAGGAGGGTTTAGTTATGACACAGAAGCAGGTTATTTTTCTTCTCCTGACGTATAGATCAACAGCATACAGGACAATTTTTTTCTCCTGTAATCTGACGTAGCAGTATGAGAATCCAGTATGGCCAAAGGGAATATTCATAACTCAGGGGATTCCACAAAGTCTATGATGACCAGCCTGAAGAGCCTATCTCAATCCTCTGTCTATAAATTAGGCATTCCAGAGACTTTCAGCATGAAAGTTGCTATGAACCGATTTGTTTCAACTGGAGGCCACTGACATGCTAACTAGAAACCATTCTTTATCCAAAAAACTTTAAATCAGGTTTTGGAAAAAAAAAATAAACACATTTACTCTTCTGCGTTTTTAATAGAAATGCTTCTAGGCATTTGAAATATTGTAGGATATGAGATATTTATATTTTAGAAATTCTTCTATACTTTGAGATTTGACAGGTAAATATTTATAATTCCTACAGTTTATTGAAAGCTGTACACACAAAGTAATGATTCACAATGTAATGAATGATATTAGAAACTAAGAAATGAAGGAGATAAAGCACACTTTGAATATAACTAATTTTCATCTTCTTGTAGTCAACTTGACCTTTCCTGAAACAACACAAACTCTTTGGAGATAAAAATATTTTAATCATTCTAAAATTATGTAGATATTCAGTTATGATAATTCAACCTGTTTTTTTTTTCCTTGTTGATTTGCTCCCACTCTGTGATGTGTTTTTGTTTTATTTCATCAAGAGATGTGTCAGGGACAGTCTATACTGGTGAGGGAAGCCTGCCAAAATCTAAGATGACTTTTAAAAGATAGTTCATAGACAGCCTGCAATTATGTATGAGCAGCATAATAGGTCTTGCTGTTCTTTCCTGGCTCCTCTGCCTGTGATCTTGTGCATGCCACCAGGTAACTAGTCAAATTCCAGACCTGGAAGACACCAGGTATCCTACCAGAGTCTCTTGTGCATACTTTGGTTCAGATCCTGTCACTTCAGTTGGTCATCAAAGGCCTCTTTATATCTGCCCCCTCTTGCATCTTAGTTTCTGTCTTAGTTAGGATTTTACTGCTTTGAACAGACACCATGACCAAGGCAACTCTTATAAGGACAACATTTAATTGGGGCTGGCTTACAAGTTTAGAGGTTCAGTCCATTATCATTAAGGTGGGAACTTGGCAGCATCCTGGCAGGCATGGTGCAGGAGGTGAGAATTCTCTATCTTTACCTGAAGGCTGCTAGCAGAATACTGACTTCCAGACAGCTAGAATAAGGGTATTAAAACCCACATACAGTGACACACCTACTCCAACAAGGTCACACCTCCTAATAGTGCCACTCCCTGGTGGCACTATTAGGATATATTTGTGATGGTTTGTATATACTAATATATACAATCATCATATCACAGTTTCTTTTCTCTACCTTTCTACATTTCTTCCCTCTTCCCTTGCTCTTCTTCCCCCTCCCCTTCATTTTTACTTCAGTCTTCCTTGTTTCTAACGCTGTGTGCTTCCTTCTATAGTACAGGTTGGCTTTGAACTTCCCATTCTCTCTTTACTAGGCTCTCAAGTGCTGAGATTATAAGCTTCATCTATTCTAAATAATAATGTCTTCAACAAACAAATGTTTTAATTTCAAAGCATATTTTTTCTATTCATCTGGACTGTTAATTATTTTAATATGTCCTAAGCATAAAATAGCTTTGGTCACCAAGCCAGCCATCAAGCTAGGATGAACAAAGGATGGCCAGTTGTTCTGCCCCTGACTGATATAAGAACACCACCAACAAGGTGTCTCTACCCACAGCTGGGAGGTGGCGGCTGAGCCCTTAATTTTTATGTTCATTACATTTTCAGCATGTTGTATATATTATACATGCTATGGTTAAGAATTTTCCTTTTGTTACCAGGATATTTTTGTCTTTATTAACAAATGAAACAGAAAATACATCAGGGTGATAAACTTACTGAATAATAACCTACAAGAAGTGTTTTTACCAGGCCATCAAAGGTAGCATTATCTTTTTCTAAACTAGTATCTAAATAAATTCAAAATTCTCTTATGATAAAGTCCAGCAAGTTTGATGAGCTTGCTTTTTGCTACCATGATATCTTGAGAAGACAAGAAAATTGTATTAAAAACCTTATGTAAATATGTGCATAGGTAGATATATGCAATTACGTATATATACACACATAAAAACAATCATTTGCTTATGAAATATAGTAAATCAAGTGCTATATTTCCTAATTTCAACACTTAATGGAAAAATTATGTAATCTCAACAGCGAGAACAATAAAGAAGCTTAATAAGGTTTTCTTTTGAGCTAAATTTAAAAAGTAAATTCTTCCATTTTTTCTCTCTCTTTCTCTCTCTCTCTCTCTCTCTCTCTCTCTCTCTCTCTCTCTCTCTGTGTGTGTGTGTGTGTGTGTGTGTGTGTGTGTGTGTGTGTGTGCACGCGCGCGCTCATGCTTATGTACCAGGGAATATATATTACTACATGTATCGACACCAGAAGTCAATCTTAGGAGTCAGCCCTTGCCTCACCCTTGTTTGTAAAGGAGCCTGCTTGTGTGCCACGCCAGCAGTCCCTCGATTTCCGGTAGATTCTCCAGGCTCCGCTTCTCACCTCACCATAGGAATCCTGGGATCATAGATACAGATTCAGGTCTGGATACTAGTGTGGCAACTTACATGGAGCCATCAGCCAGCTCAAGTAAGCCACTCTGTGAGATGACTTGTGTTCTTCTATGTATGGAGAAGAGTCATTTGACCATTCTGAGTTTCTGAGTTTCTTTTCATTTGAGTGCTTAGGACCACTCTTTTCTTTAGTTATTTTGTTTGATACTTACACGTGGTTTAGGGTTTGGGATGTGGACTTTCGAGCCATATGCTACTGTTTTTACTGATTTGAGACATGAAGAGATTCAAAAGTAAGATGAGATGTGTCTATAAGGAATATTTGACTTAGTGATTCTCTATGATTAGTGTTTAATTGAGCATCAAGTAAACAAAGGGTCAATAAATTCACATGGGTGATACTTTGTGCAAAAATGATGATTTTTATATGTAAAACTACTGCTTACTAACTTTTATCATTAAATTTTTTATTATAAAACATTTTTGAAAGTGCTAATATTCTACTTTTACTATTAGATACTATATTTAAATATATGTAAAATATTTAACTATTTTGAAGACAGGGGAGGAAAATCTGAGTCTTCTCAAAAGAATCAAATAGGTTAAAAAATAATTAATCTTCCTAAAGTTTTCCATTTTCCTATGAAGCTAATATCAGACTGGTGTTCTATTTAAAACCAAAGAAAACTAAGTGTTAAATCTAAAATGATTTCAGTATAATTATATCAATACTTATCAAAATGTGGGATTATATAGATCCTGTATCTATCTCTTATAAACAAACTACTTGTGAGTTTAAACATTTATTTAGCAAGCACATCACAAATGTAGCATATTTTCTTCTTCTCAAAATAGCCACATAAATTAGTATAGCCTTATTATAAAATCCAACTCCTAACATTCAAATATATTTACATATATCTGTATAAGTGCCACACCCATATAATGTCTGGGTAGATTTCAGAAGCACTGAGAAATCAAAGGGAGAGTTCTTTTCTTCTTTGTCTTCAAGGAAAATGAGTCCTTTAACATTAGCACACAAATGACACAGAGCCTCACGCTTCCACACATAGACTCTCATATATGAGTTTTAAAATGTTACTGTAACAATACTATGTCGGTTGTGTGTGTTGTATTGATTTATTCTCTTCTGAAACTTCAGTATTTTGTGCAATGGAATATTAACCTTTGCCTGGGTAAATATAATTTTTTGTAGCAAAACCTCTTGAAGACCAATCCAATTTATTTTAATTTTCAACTAGCTAAAAATGACAATATCTGTGAGATTAATAGTAATTATATCATCTAAATAAGCCTATGCTAAATTCGAATTAAAACCCAAATGCTACAATGAGAACAGTTTACAGGGGAAAATATTCCCAGTTTTGCATGTCAGTGCCTCAGTAATTCATTTCACATTCAAAATACCTTAGTGATGTGATATTTAATTTTTTTCCTCTTTTACAACTTCTGCTTTCATTATGAGGCAAATGTGTAATTATAATAAGGCTATACTAATTTATGCGGCTATTTTGAGAAGAGGAAAATTAAGCCAGCCTGATTTAGTAATGAAACAATTGAATTAGGGAGTGAATTTTGCATAATTGATTTTATGTTGTTTGCACAATAATGAACAACACTTGAGAAGCCAAAGCATCTGATTTCATGAATACAAACGACAGATGATGAAGTCACCTTCTGACTTCTAGGGTTTGGAAGTGAAAAGTCTGCTAGAGGCTCATGTCCTTCAGTGCTTGGTTTCCAGAGTGTGTGACTATGTAGCTAGCTTGTGGAACCTTGAGGAGGTAGGCTCTGCCTACAGGACATGTCTTGTGGGGAGGTAGGACTTTGGGTTATTCTATGCCATCCTTAGAACTGGACCAAGGCCTCTCTTACTTCCTGACCACAGATACAGATACCTACCTTATCACATTGGTCTGCCACAGCCTCAAGCTGCTCCTCTCACTGAGGTACACCACAGTGGACTGCATCCCCTCAAACAAATCCTGGGCCCCTTATTTCTGATAGGTAGCCTGATTCACTGACAATAAGAAATACAGAAAATATACATACTAGCAGAAAATAAGTCTGAAAGGATGGTGTGATTGGGTAATGCTAATTATCAACTTGATAGGATCTAGATAGGAATTGAGCCTCTGGATACCTAAGGGATAGTCTAGATTAGTTACAAGATAATTAGACCCAGGGGTTAGAGTTCTGGAATGAATCAGGTTGAGCCAACCCTGGTTTCTCTGCTTCCTGACTGCAGATGCAATCTGACCAACTGTCTCAATACTCCCGCTGTTGTGCCTTCCCTGCTGAGACACACTGGATCCTTGAACTGTAAACCTGAATAAACCCTTCCTTAAGTTCTTTTTTGTCAGAGAATTTTACCACGGCAACAAGAAAGGTGGCTAAAACAGATGGTGAATAAAATCCAATGGTTTTTGACCTAGAAATAATATTTTAGAGAAATAAGTTTCAATTTGTGTAAAGCGAGCTTGTCTTGGGTAGAGAAACAATACTAGGGTGGCTTGTGTTTTTAATTTCAAATGTTTACTGAAACAGGAATGGATGTTGAACACCTACTATGGAATGTGTATTCTCTGCCCAACCCTGGTCATTGCTATCCAGTTAGCTACATTGAAAACTTGGCAAGAATCAATCTAATAAATCAATATAGTGAGGAGAGCCTGAAACCTGTAATCTTTCTGCCTCAGCCTCCAGAACAGCTGGAGTTATAGGCGTGTGCTGTCACATCTGATTTATCTGAGGTGAACCTATTTTGCTTTGTGCATACACAGCGGAGTTGTGCAAACAGAGACTGTGTGGTTTGCATGTGTACCCATGTGCATGTGCGTGTGTGTGTGTGTGTGTGTGTGTGTGTGTGTGTGTGTGTGTGTAAGGGTATGATAGACATGAACTTCCTGTTGTTACAGTGTTTGGATTTGTGATTCCAAATATCTGTGGCCTTAGGTTAAATAATTGTAAGACTGTAATGATGGAATGTGAAAAAACAAATTCAGTATCAGATGCCAAATGATAGGACTTTATTCTAAGCAAAAAGTTTAGTGGCATTAAAGAAGCCTACATCTTGGGATAGAAGGCAGTGTGTATGAAGAAGACACCATTCAAGATGACTAGTTTATAGCACTTGCCTCTGGAGTGAGCCCAGCATGATCTTGCACCTACTTGTGACTTTCCCTGTCTTTTGGGTTCTTGAAGGAAAACTGGCTGTGTACTCAGTTTGGGTCATCCCCAGTTCCAACGTTGGTAACTTGATCCGGACTTGACTCGTCTCATCTATGAAACAGGTGATCTAAAGTTTCTCTGATGACAGGGCTGAGGGCCTACATCGAGGAGAGACTACAAACAGAGTGTTTGGTATATTACCAACACATTATCAATAAACATCCCTCTCGTGTGCCTCAGACATTTTCAGACCGGATAATGTTTTGTGGTTTTGGTGTTTCTTTCTAGAAATAACCCGGATACATAAATGGGCCATGCTCAGAGCCATGGAATACTGGATAGTTCACATCAGAAACTGTTTTCCAGATTTTAATCTAGGACCTGGAAAAAAAAGTTATTCATGTTGAATTTCAAGGAGAGATTATAATGCATGCAAATATTTTTAAAATCTGTGTTCTTCATTATTTATAAAACAGCTCATTTTGGCCTCTATCTCTTTTAAGAAAACTTTATTTAATTAAAAATGTAGTCTTATCAGCAGATAAGATCATTTGTTCTATGAAACCATAAAGCCTTACATGCAGATGTAGCTATTTATATTATGGAAAAAGGACTTTATGTTTTCACAGTAGCAGTGACTGTATGCATAACTGTGGATTATTTGAGATTTTGAAAGCTAGTGTTTCAGTTATTCCATTAAATTAATAGCCAATAAAATATTTTAATTGTTGTCATTTATTTTTAATTAATATGCATTAAGTTTTGTTACTGTGAAGCTTGAAACAATAAAAAGAAGAAAAATCAGAAAATAGGATTGGAATTGAAGGTAAATTTCAGTTCCTAGTATGTGGAAATTACTTCATATTCACAGTGTCTAAGGCAAGTATATGCGTGCATGTATGTGTGTGTACTCACACGTATATTTTACCTGAATTTCAATAAAATTCTTAAATATTAGATCATTATAAATGTAGTGATGCTTTTAAAAACTCAAGCAATGAACTAAAGTATATGTGTGTGCATATGAATCACCACATTTAAAATATTAAATATGTGCGGTTTATTGCAGTGGTTGCACATTGTTAGGAGATTGCTGGGAATTAAATCCAGGACCTTGTACATATTAGGTAGCCACTCTACCCCAGACCTGTGCCTCTTCAATGTACTGTTAGCCATGTGTTATTGATGACCTTGGGACTTCATGGGCTAGGAAAAGGGGTTCTGCTTCTGCTCCTAGGTCACTGTGGCATATGGAAGACCAAATCACTGTTAGGCAAGCAACCTGATTTTCAAGCCCAACTACTTCCTAGGTTTAAATTCCAGCTCCTTTGAATCCTAGTTGTGTGGTTTTCTTTGATGGATTCTCAGTGAAGCTCCAGGGCTCCAGCATCTCTCTATCAGTCTATGTCTCTGTATTTCTTTCTCTTTCTGGTTTCACTCTATAGGAGTCTTCTGAACATTGGTCCATTGGCCATTGTGTGGAGCCACAGAAATATGTCAGTTCCATTCTTTTGGGAATCAGGCAAGTAGAACCTGGTTAAGTTAGGATTACCAAGAATGAGAGCGAGAAGGAGGCAATTAGAAGTGAGCAATGGACACTTTACAGGTTTAGAAGGAGTTAGAATTACTCAGAAAAATCAGTGTCATAGAATAACAATGTTAGTTAAGTGTTTGAGCAGAAATGTATATCTTGAATACATTAAATATCCTTTCCCTATGCCAGATATTCATTTTTATGTTATATTTTCAGTTATGTATATGTGTGGATATTTGGGGGGTGAGGATGTGTGTATGCAAATGTGTGTGTTTTGCTCACATAGGCTCTGGTCTATGAAGAGGGAGCTGGATGTGGGAATAGGGAACTGACCTCAGGTCCTCTGCTAGTACCAAAAGCTCTCTGAATCTTGATATTCTTCTTGTCTTTAAACAATGCATTCATTATTTAATTTGAGCATAAGCAAAGCATATAAACTATCAGAAAAGATCTATGAGGTACTGTTTTCATCCTCACTGGAATATCGTTTTATTATAATAGAGTCTACTATAAGCAATAGGTTCATGTCAATTCAACCTTCAATAAGCCTTGCAAAATCCAAGCAGAATCATCATCTGTCTTTAAGACTGAGAAGAAGGATGTTTGGTTCTTTAGAAGACCTGGCCTGTCAGAGATTTGATCAGATGAAGCATGAAAACTAGTCATGTGATCTGTTGGGTTTTGTAAAGATAAAGAAACAAGTAAAGACCAAAGGGCAGGGCAACTCTACCATGAATATGCAACTCGAGGCTAGTCAGTTTCCCAGACACTCTAGATGCCCCTTGCTATCTGAAATTCTATGACATTGCCTGGCTCTAGGGACAGTAGTTCTGAGCATCGTACAGAATGTTTTCCAAACCTAAATGTTTGCCAGTTCCTTCCTTCTTCCCTCCCTCCCTGTTTTCCTTCCTCCCACCCTTCTTCTTCCCTTCCTCCCTCCGTTTCTTCCTCCTTCCCTTCTCCCTTCCCTCTCCCCTTCCATCCTTCCTTCCTTTCTTCCCTATCTTTCTCCTCCCTCCCTCCTTTCCTTCCTTCCTCCCTTTCTTCATGTATTTACTCATTTGTTTGTTCATCTGCTTCTCATCTTCATCAGTTTTCACATTGGTTTTCAGCATAAACCAGCATTCCTTGCTCGCTTTTAAAAGATGAAGTGAAGACCACCTAGTTTTTGTAGTTCAGAACAGAAACAATCTGATTATGCTGATTTCCCTGGGGGGGTTGGTGGTATTTATGAGGTTCACAAAACTGTGCTGTTCTAAAAAATATGGGGACCCATGCCAACCTTGGCAGATGGGCCAACATTATTCTACACTGAAACAGAAAGCAGCTGTGTCCTTTAATAGAATATTTTCAGCCAATTCTCCTCTAAAAAAAAAAAAAAGGCACATATGCAAGGTACCCACAAGTTTGTGTCACCGGCATGGTATTTAGTCATATGTAGTAATGTTAGATGAAGCCAAGTCAGTGATGTTTACTAGGCAGGAACTTAGAGCAAGCACTTTCCAGTCTATGGGTCTGTGAACATAAAGACGATGGACAGATGCTTTAACACTATTTGCCAATATAATTTCAAATTTTCTTCTTGTCAGTTTATTTGTTATAATAAAAATAGATAATCAAGGACATTGAAAGAGTATTCATAATTGGCATCAAATATCATATAAAAGACACCTAAGTGACTTCTATAGAATATTCAGAGGAGATGAAGTGGCAGGAGAGACAGCTCAGTGGTAAAGAGCATACTTTGTTCTTGAAGAGGACCTGAGTTTGATTGTAGCACCCACACCCACAGCTCCCAACCATCTACGACTACTACTTCAAAAATTTGATGCCCCTCTGACCTCCTCATACATAAACAATAATAATAATTTTGTTAAAAAATAATAAAAAGAAATATTATTTTGAAATATTGTACTGGAATAAATTTCATTTAACTTTTTTGGTATAATCAAAGCAGACATAGTCTAACAACTAAAGGTTGCCTCTGTAGTCTTTGGTCCTGTATTCTATGAGTTATTTGCTTTCATTGCTATAACAAAATACCTGAGGTCTTGCTCCGGCTCATGTATGAGGGAAAAGTCTATCATGGTGGCAGCAGAAACATCAAGCAGCTGTCACATATTTATGGTTTGGAAGCAGAGAATGATGGATACTGGTCCTTTCCATTAAATCTAGGAACATTGTCCATGGAGTGTTGCTTTCCGTACTTAGGGAGGTCTTTCCAGCTTACTCACCATGTATAGACACTCCCTCACAGATTCACCCAGAGCTTCCTAGACGATTCTAGATCCTATCAAGCTAACAACCAATATTGATCATCTTGTGTCTTTAGCAAAATGCCCACAGAAACTACTGGCACATCAGTTGTCCCTGTAGGCATGGACAGTGGTTAGCTGTAGGTATGGTTGTGATGACACAACCTTCAGAAACTCCTTACTATCTTCACATAGTCATACAGTGGTCCAGAGTGTCAGGCTGGGGAAGAGAACAGATGAGACCCTGAGGGTAGCACTCAAGTTTGCACCCAGACATGCTCACAGGAAGTCAGTTAGCATCTGTGGAAATCCTCTTAGATTTGGAACATGAAGCTTTTCATTACTCCTATTCTTTCTATTGTCTAAGGATAGCCGTCAAAGCAGAGGGCAGAACCCATGACTAAGGGACAGGTGTTTTAATAATGTCTGTCTCCACCAGGAAGAAACACATTGTTCAGCCATGAAAGAAGCATCCATGTGGCGTGACTTGCTTTTCATAGACATAATTAGATGACAATGTTGAGAACAATTCACACCGCTTAATTAAATGTAAAACTGCTGCACAGACAGCTCTCATGCTCACTTCCAATAATAATGAGCCCCGAGATGACATTTTACAGTTATATGTGTTTTAATTCATCGTGGCACAGAGAGGAGGCTTGCTTAAAATGAACTACATTGTTCATAGTCTATTGTCTTAATGAGGGAAGCATCATTTAAAAGTAGTATCAATTATGTGTATGTGAAGATAATTACTGAGTTATTTTTATTTTTAAAAATAGTTGTGAGCTGCTGGCAATGTTCTTCCATTTTTTTTTTTTTTTTTTTGGAGTGCTGGACTAACATGCAAGAAACTCTGGGTTGAATCTTCCACATTTGATAAACGGAGTGTGGTGTGCACACCTGTAATCTCAGTGTGAGCAGCTGGAGGTTAGGGAAGAGAAACTCAAGGCCATACTTGTCCATGTGTGAGCTTGAGGCTAACCTGTTCTACATAAACCTCTGTCTAAACAAAGCCTCCAAAAGCAAACAAACAGCAACAACAAAATCAAAACAAAAACCCTAGACAAAAATAAGGAATATTGATTCACTAAAATGTGCCATGATATTTGTGTGTGCTTTTTTATTTTTAGGTTAACTAAAGGTGAAGAATATATATAATTCTTTTTTTTAAATAATAAACCATGTACAGAACAAAACCTGTAATTTACAATGATATTTCTTTCTTTCTGAAGTTTAACAATTCTTCTGTAGCATTCTTTGGTCTATTTAAATGGATATGCTTCATAAGCCTCCTTGACGTATCTGACAAAAAAAAATGAGTGAGTCTGACATAACATAAAGAAATACTGATTATTTTCATGATTGACTGACTGATAGCCCAAGCTGGCCCAGAATTCACTGTAAAGCTCAGATCTCTTATGTCAACCTCCAGATTGGTAAGCAGTACAGAAGTCAGTAGTTGTGCCTGGATTAATTATAAACACTTTTCTGTACTGTTAAGGGGTTTTCTGTTAAGAAGCCGAGTTTTCTTGAAGTTTGGATTTTGTGGTTTACTTGGAAAAGAGGAACAGGCTGGCAGAGATAGTGGAGAGACTCTCTTCCCCAGAGGCTAATACACAAGCAGCTGGTAACAGCAGGTCATGTGGAGGGAGGGCATGCATTTCTTAACTCAAAATAGGTTTATAATGACAAACATTACCCTTGGTAGTCTATAGACCTGAGCATTATCAATTAGAGATTAAAACAATCAGTAATAAATAATTTATTTTATTATTTTAAGATTTGACTTGATTTTGACACTCTAGCTTTATGGCCTAGAACTCACTATGTAGTTCAGACCAGCTTCAAACTCACACCAATCCTCTTACCTCAGCCTCCTGGGTATAGAAATTACAAGCATGAACCACCATGGCTAGGAAAATATTTTATTATTGTTAAAATAGGAGAGCTCCTTGACAGCTGAGTGATGGTGTCAGCTGAGCCTCCGGTCCTCTGTTTAACCAAGCAGTAGACACAATCCATCCACATCACGTTGACTGCTTCAAACTTGGCCCAGGCTTTACGAATTTCCATTCTCCTCTGCCCCTTTATTTCTCTTCATGTTGGACGCATGTGGATATCCTCAGCAGTGCCTCTGACTTTAAGACTCATCTATGTGCTAATGATCAATTAGGAATAATCAACCATCTTGATTATGGTCAGCAGAGTGATTCGAAGACATCTACTGACTTTAATCCGTATTTTGGAAAACAAGTGTGTCAGTCATAGTTTCTCCCTTAAGAAGACTTTAAATCCCAGTAGCACAAAGTAGCACATCCCAAATCTCATGCTTATAGGTCTGTGGGTGTACTAGCATGACCTGCCTACTGCATGCTGTTGACTGGGGATGGGAAAGGGCCTTTAGGGTAGACAACTTATTATAAGGAATAGTTTTTTTCTGAATCTTAAAGATTATGGCCACACACAAAATACATTTTATGCAAAGTGTCTGTTCTTGTGCTTTTGATAAAACAAAGTATAAAACTGACTGAGGGAGATTTTAGTCAGCATTTACGTACAGGGCATGAACTTGACATCTTTAAAACAGCAGTCCATCTTCCCACTGTGGGAGGGAGGATGATGATGGATGACTAAATATCTAACTAGAGACAATAGCAAAAGAATTGTAACACTAAACTTGAGGAAGAGAACACATGTTTATGTGAGAGACTATGCAGGAAAAATTGAAAAGGTCCGCAGGACTCAATGGTTGATTTTCAATTCTAAAGTTAAGTGATGTGTAAGAGCACAGTGAATCTGTTTCGTGTACTCTTTCTGGGGTAAGCATGTGTAAGACAGGGACATTATGTTAATTGCAAATCATCTTTATGTTACTACAAGTACCCGAGACTATCCATATATAAGGAAGGAAGGTTTATGTGACTCTGAGTTTTGGAGAGTCTAGCTCTTTGGATTTGGCAAAGCAGTGCTTATTGTGGCAGAAGCATGTTTTCGTATACCAAGTCACTTAGCTAAGAGATGAAAGAGACAAAGGCGAAAGAGCTGCAGAAAGGACCCTTTGTCCCCTTTAAGGGCCCACCTTTGATGACAACTTGTAGACTTCCCACTGTGTTTTATCACTTCTCAGTGTTGCTGCTCTGGAGATTATACTTTCAACTGTTTGGTTTGGGTTTTGGACCTGGGACAAGGAACTGAGGTGCATATTTTACATACCAAAGCCGACCTGGCCTCCAGGTTCTCCCAGCATCTCAGTCCCTACCTGGCATACTTTACCTCCAACCCTGAACTTTCCAGCCAGGAACCCAGCTGCCCTTCCCCCAGAGGCTACTCTTTATAAAATCCAGATGCCACCATCTGATAGGTTATTTCTCTGCCACTAAAATGAGCCAATTTAAACCAGATTATATTATTTTAAAGGCAGGTTTATTGGAAAGCTGCACTCCAATAAGTTCAATGGCCCCAAGGGCCAAGGCTAGGGAAGTTGCCATGGAAAAAGGGGGCAAGGGTAAGGTACAAAGAGAGAGAAAGAGAGAAAGGGGCACAGAGAGAGAAAAGAGAGAAGAGAAAGAGATAAAAAATGTCTGGATTATATAGGGAGATGCCTCTGTACCTCTGGGGAAAGAACAGCTCAGGCCCTGGGGTGGAGAGTTTTTGTTTTGGGGAAGGGTTTTTATCTCAGTCCCTTGTCCCAAGTCTGAAAGTAAACAACATCAGGCCTTTAGAGGACTATGAGATCCATACTATAAATTTTCTATCTTTTTAATAAAAGATAATCTCTTTTATTAAAGATAAAAGAGATTATCTTTAAATTTTCTAGATTGTTAGTCTTATAATATTTATTAATTCTCACGTCTCAGAATAGATATGAATGGTTGAGTATATGCTCTTGCCGTGATTTAGCTGTGGTGCAGAGAGGACAGCTTCACAAAAGAATTACTGGAAGTAATACATTTCGCAGACAGCAGAGTCCTGGCTAGAGGAATTGTTGGGCCGAGGGGTACTAAAGCTGGCAAGTTACCCTTTCTTTTTGCCCAGAGGGGTTCTCTCTTAAGAGTGATCATGAAACTGTGTGTGAGTGTGGATGTATGGGTGTGCAGATGTTTGTGTGTATACTGAAAGTGTAGAGTTTGGTAAGTTTTATACGAAATCTACACATTTGACAATGAAAACTTGGCGGAGCTTACTTAGTTTATTTCTGTCTTTGATCCTATCTCATGAGTCCATGTGTCTGGCTTTGTACCAATACCATGCTAATTTTGTCACTATTGCTGTGAAATGTAATTGGCTATATTATTTGATTATGGGGTATTGGGATATCCCCAGTACTCTTTGTTTTGATAAAAATTTTGGTTATGGGTTCTTTTCTGCTTCCATGTGAATTTTTGCATTCTCTTTCCTATTTTAGTGAAGGCTTTAATTGGAACTTTGTTGGCATCCCACTAAATCTATAGATGACATCGTGCAATACCGTTATTTCTCTGCCTATCTTTTTGGGTGTTTTAAAAGTTTCCACTGTAGACGTCATTCATCTCCATTTAGTTTTTTCATGCTTGAAGCCATTGTGAATAGGCTGGTTTTCTGATTGGTTTTCTTTGTATATTCATTATTGGTATATAGAATGCTACTAGGTTTTGTATGTTAATTGAATGTCTTGCTATTTTATTGAATGTATGTATTAGTTTTAAGACATTTCTGGTAGAGTCTTTAGCGTGTATGTGGATGAAAATATATCTATGAGACCCGTATCTATATGGAATGAATGTATAATAATAATTTGAGAGAAGATGAATGCAAAATCAAAATATTTTCGACAAAATGTGCAACAGCTGTCATACTCCAGGCTGGAAGGCATGAACTCGGTTTTATAGGTTGGAAGTAAACTAGTCCATCAAGAGAATCCTGGCTGCTGTGTCATGCAGGCTCTTCCTGAACACTGCATGCACATGTCAGAAAGCTTTCCTTTCCTGCCCCTTCATCTTCATATTAGAGCTCAGAGGCTTTGGGTTATGAGTTTGGCAGGGCTCTTGTGTGACCTTATGTCCAAGTTTGCTTTCTATTGCTGTTAGAGAACACCACGGTTTGAAGGAATTTGGGGACTACAGTTTATTGTTGTAGTCCATCATTTAGGGAAGTTAGACCAATAATCTGGAGACAAGAAATGAAGCAGAAACCTGGAGTGGCAATGAATACCCCAGGCTCTGCTCTTGAACATCAACTGTCAATCAAGAAATGTAGCACAGGCTTGCCTATAGGAAGATCTGATGGAGACATTTTCTCATTGAGTTTCCCTTTTCTCAAATGGTTCGAGATTGTGCCAAGTTGACAAAAACCATACCAACACACCTTGCATATGTCGTTTTTGGGCATGTACCACTCAGTTGAGAACCAGCAAGCTTACAATAGTTTATTTACATAAAACAAAAGAATCCCTCAGCCATGCAAATTAGCAACTAAGACTGCCACAAACTGATACTGGGATTGCCCTTCTATATTAAATAATGACTAGAAGGAGGGAACAGTACAGGCCTTGTGCCCTGTTTTCTGCATGTGACAAACTTCATATGTCAAACCAAAGGGTTTTTCCTGAGGTTATGGATGACTGACAGCCCACTCAATAGCCTGGTCTTATTATTTTGTTTTTGTTTGTTATATGACCAAGGGTAGTTTTGAGTTTTTCATTTGCTTCCATCCACCTTACAGGGACTGTAGGTGCATACCACAATGCTCAGCCTTACTACTTCTGTAGTAGTCTTTTGGTAAGGTGTGCATGTGAACACACACACACACACACACACACACACACACACACACACTTACACTCTATTCTTGATTTTCCCATTATTGTTTCTAGTAAAAGCAAGAAATGGTTCTGCTTTCGGTTCTCTTGGTTTCCCATCCTCATGCACAGGCTGTAGTTTAACTCAAGTAGAATTTTAATACATACCCACTAAGATTTCATTGTGAGTGGACTTGCAGGATCTATGGTGTAAACCAAGAACCTCAAGACAGAGCAAAAGAGATGAAAGAGAACTTCGCTCTTACTAGGATTTTCCCGGAGAGCAGGACTGAGGCTCAAATTGAAGATCCCATTTATGAAGATAGGATTGTTTCTTTCATGTGTGTGTGTGTGTGTGTGTGTGTGTGTGTGTGTGTGTATCTTTAATTTTCTTTTTGTAAAATATCAAAGGAAAAGTAAATGATAAATCTACAGCAATCACTTTTAATTCTAGTGTCCATTTCTCTTTTTAAAAAGATGTCATTTTTAAGAACTCTTGAAATATTTTCCAGTTCGTGGTGTTTGTTTTAAGTCATATGGATAAGCATCAAGTTATATAGTAAGAACATATATTTTAAGCAGCTGCTAATTGTCTTGGAAGATTGTAGCAGGAGATGTTAAAAAATGGCACACGGCTGCTCCTGGTTTAGCCGCCATTCAAGTTCTCGCTCAACACCAACCAGAGCTCCAGAATCTCACCACCCAGCTCTCTAAGTTCCCACTGGCAGGTCACTACCAAGCCACTCCCGTGCTTCAAACCCCCACCACCTTTGAGAGGCACATTACTCAAACCCAGGCTTTGCAGCCATACCTTTCTCTCTCGACCTAGGTCCTGTCCCTTCCAGAAGAAAAACACCACACAGAGTTTAGGTACAATGATAACTCAATCTCTGGGCACAACAACTAAAACCTAATCTTGCAAACCTTATTAAATCTAATCCTCCCGAGGTGGATCCTTGCGGATCTAACATGATACCGGGAAACTCTAGCACTGCATCTAGTCCACGAGGACCCCCCCTCCTCCCCCTCCTCCCCCTCCTCCTCCTCTCTTTTCCTATCCTATGTGACTCACCCCATATCTGCAGCCCCTCCCAGGAGAGCAGAAATTAATGCAGGCAAATGCAGGCAGCACAGAGCCATCCACAACAGAAGATAAATGGGGTTGGAAGAGAAAAGGAGCAGGAAGCAGAAGGGGAAGATGAGGAAGAGAGGAGGAGGGGAAGAGGGGGAGAGGAGGAGTGAAGGAGGAAGAGGAGGGAAGGAGGAAGAGAGGCCAGAACTACAGATACCTGTAGCCTAGGGAAGGGGGCAATATGGCAGTAGCTGCGTGGGGAAGGAGCTTGTTTGGAGACTAAGACTAGATGAAGAATTGTGACAGGGCAGCATCTACCTGGCCTGAAGGTTTCCTACTCAGCTTTGCTTGGCTAATTATGCCAACCAGTTTAATCCTGCTTGCTTAATATGAACCATGAAAATAACCGTTACTGGAGCATAAATATAAGAGAAATCTGGAAGGAACATGAGCTAAATAAAAAAGCATGACTTTTTAAAGAAATACTAAACTGTTTTTGCATGAATTTCATCCAGGGACACACAGTAGCACTTCATACCTCTCAAAGAGAGATGCCTCAACTCATGGGTCCACCTTGGCAGTGTTTTAATGTCAAAAGCTGGGTATATGAATTAGCTAGTTCTGTTCCGGTTGTTCGTTTTAAAAATTAGCTTCTGCTGCTTTAATCTGCTTCTGCCCTTGGGGTATCCAGGCACCAATGCACACCTGGCAGGATTGGAAGACAGGAAGCTTATCCAGGCAGCTGGTTCCACAGTATCTTGCCTGAGTTAGTGCCAGGAGAAACAGCCTTCTCGGGAGACTGGTTTTTAGTGAAACAGCTCTCTTATATTGGGGGTGACGTGAGCTCTATAAACTTTGGGGGGTGTGAGTGTACATTATTGACTGGTGCTGAGATGCTCAGAACGCTTCATTTGAAGAGAAATTCCAGGTGCTTTCTGAACATGTCCTTATAGGGAGAGAGGAAGTTTAAGCTGTGATTTGTTCACCAGGCTACATGACTACCTGAAAAGTGGTGAAGGTGGGGCTACTACAGCTTATGTGCACTGGTTCGTGCAGGTCCAGCGCAGGAAGGAAAGCAGCCCTATGCCTTGGGGTTTTGGGATAAGATTTTTCAGGGCTTGGACATGTCTTGACCTTACTCTTGCTCCAGACTGGCTTTCCACACAGCTTTCTAGCCTCACAGATTTCTACATTTTATTAATTTACATAATTAAGCTATTCATATTTAGAATTTATTTCAGCTACAAAGGGTTCATCAGTGTTTATTTACTATACCAGATTATTTTAATTTCCTCTGCACATGCTAATCTCTACACAGACTACTAGTGGAGTTAATTTGGGTAGAATGGTGAGAAACAAAGGAACAAAATCTCAGAAGCACACAAAGAATTTTATGAAATTCTAGGAGTAAATGAAGATCACTTGAAATGAGCTTTGGCTGTAGGGAGTCTGAGCCTCATACAAGAGTATAGAAGGTTTGACATGTTTTCCGGAGACTCTGTGAAGAGAAAGTCTGCAGGATTGCAGCAGTAACCCCTTGGATCCCCTCTCCCTCCTCTCTCTCTCTCTCTCTCTCTCTCTCTCTCTCTCTCTCTCTCTCTCAGAGGGTTAGAGAGAGAGAGAGAGAGACAGAGAGAAAGAGAGAGACAGAGAGAGATGAGGAGAGATGAGATGAGATATATGTGTGTTGTATAGACATGTATGCTTCCAAAATGCAGAAGAGGACATTGGGGGTCCTAGTCAATCACTCCTTTATCTTCTTTATTTATATAGGGTCTCTCAATGAGTTAGTGAGCAAAGATGGTAGACACCAAGCCCCTGTGATCCCTGTCTCAGTCTGCCTCATATTGTGCTTGGAATATATGCACATGCAGTCATTTTCAGATTTTTGTGTAGGTTCTAGAGAATGAATCTCTGGACTTCATATATGTATGGCAAATTTTCTTATTCCCAGAGCCATTACCTAAGCCTTAGATGTCCATCTGTTCCTTGACACTGAGCACCAGTGTTTTGTCCAGTGGACTCAAAGATATGAAATGGTGGTGGCCTGGAACATATAATTATATATAGTATGTGAAGGATAGGAGCCAAGAAATGTATAAAATTTTGGCCTGGAATATGAAAAGGATCAAGTTACTAGTAACTTGTGAGTAAATGTGATAGTTGAAATGGACCACAGATCATGACTTTATGGTCATTATCTTAGTTACTATTCTACTACTGTAAAGTGACTCTGTGATCAAGGTAACTCTTATAGAAGAAAGCATTTAATTGGGGACTTGCTTACAGTTTCAGACATTGAGTTGGTTATCATCATGGAGGGAGAGGGGACATGGTCATACACTGGCAGACAAGGTACTAGAGAAGTAGCTGAGAGTATGTCCTGATCCGAAGAGAGTGGGGGAGAGAAGTGGAAAAGGAGAGGGGAAGGGGGAGGAGGAGAGAGACAGAGACAGAGAGACACACAGAGAGAAACACAAAGGCAGAAACAGAGAGAGAGACAGAGACAGAGAGAAACACAAAGGCAGAAACAGAGAGGGGGGGGAATCTGGCTTGGGCTTTTGAACAAAGCTCACCCCCTCCCCCAGTAATACAATTTCTCCAATAAAACCACATTACTTAGACAAAGCTATAACTCTTAAGTGTCACTCCATGATGTCTAAGAATTAAAATATATGAGCCTATTCAAACCACCACAGACACCTTGACATACCCTTTCATATGAAGAAAGGAAGGTATTACTGAACCATCTCCAGTCCAGGGGAGAGTTCAGGGGTGCTGATGTGTAAGTGAGAGTTGTCATTATATAAATGTTACTGGAAGTCATTGACAACAGATGAAAATGACCAAAGAGATAAAATAGAAAGAGGACACAGGTCCAGTGTCAATCTTGTGGATGCATCCATAAGAGCGAGTTTGGGAGGGGCTGCAGGGATACAACAAAGAAGTCAGTTGGCATTATTTGTGACCAGGGATGTAGCTTGGTAGTAAAGCACCTGTCCAGCACTGGCAAAGGTCTACATTGGATCCTCAGCTCAAAAGAAAAGGCATATTTGCATATTTTATGTGTTGCAATACGGTTTTACAATACTACTCTGTAGCAGAGGTTATAATTTATTAAATGGTACAAAATTTATTTTGATTTCAAATTCAAGGGTTTCATTTGTATATTTTCTTCTATTAAGTCAAAATTGGTGGGTACAAGGCTTAGATCCAGTCCTTCTTTAATTTTTTTTAACTGATCTGAGATGGTTAGCCTGTGAGTTAAGAGGCTATAGCAAATTCATGGCTCTGAGTTTACTCTTAGGGTGTTATCTAGATTTTGATTAGAAATAGCTGAGAGGAGTTAATAGACAATAGTCCAGATTGCTTTACATAAATATTTGGTTTTCAAAAACGTCAGAAGTCCACAGAATTGATGTTACAAACATTTCTATATTAATGTTCATTCAATTAGAGACCTGTCTGCTCCTACAGCTTCCCTGTCTTGGATTCTAAGAAGAAATTAAGCATCTTTGGAGTTACTCCAGTTGTGGTGAGACAGCCACTAGGCAAGAATTGCCTCTTTTTTATCTACAGACAAT
Source organism: Rhabdomys pumilio (assembly GCA_030674055.1). Taxonomy (NCBI): domain Eukaryota; kingdom Metazoa; phylum Chordata; class Mammalia; order Rodentia; family Muridae; genus Rhabdomys; species Rhabdomys pumilio. The sequence goes on from JANHMN010000027.1 coordinate 2,772,848, forward strand.
ATACTGTCCAGAAAAGGACACACTTGTGGAATAGTAGACTGATTATATCTGCCAAGACAGAGTGATCAGCTCTTAAAAATTTTGCATTACTAGGTCTGTGAGATGATCCTGGGCCAGAAGGCTGAAGACCAGATGCTCCAACGTTTTGAAGTAAGGGACTGTCCAGATAATAAACAGTCTCTATAAATTGGCTAAGTTTTAGAAGCCATACTATGTGCTTCCCATATTTTCAGTTAATTCAGTCATTCTAGATTTCTGATGTGATTGAAGACTTGTAGTCTCATAGACAACTCAGGCTATTTACTTTGGGAGAGAAGATTTGAGAGTATAGTTTTCAAATGACATTCATTCTGAAGCCAGGACATAAGCCAAGTTCAGAACTAAGTCTTTTAGTTAGGAGAGATGACAGGGGTTCTGTCTAGTTAACAAAAATGATGGACTGGGTATTAGGTCTATCTTGTTCCTTACTGATAAAAATTGGTATAGCTGTGTTCTAATTGTATTTTGAGAGAAGAAAAAATTTTTAAAGGAAGGGTGATATATAGCAGCATATTTTCCCCACAAGTTGGGAGGAGCTAAAGTGGGAGGACAACGGAGATGAAGAGGAGAGGAAGAGGAGGAGCTAGGGAGCAGAGATGTAGGAGGATGGAGATCCATGCTTGGATCGAGAGCAGTACTGGGTAACAACTTATATCTAGTTTAGTTAATTGGGAAACACCTCCAACTATGTGGGCATCTTGTTATTGAGCATTACCAAACATATAAAGCCTCTGGATAATCTAAGCATTAGAGTCTCATTTCTACCAGGCCCATGTGGATGGCAGGATGGTCTGGGTTTAGCAAAGCCTTGTGGAGACAGCATGGAAGATTGGCAGAGCCATCTCCTATGTTGGCATCTCGTGGGTGGCAGGACTGGTGTCTCTGGCTGCCTGAGCTGGTACCTTGAGCCGTCGGCCTGAGCCACAGCAGCTGCAAGAACACAACACTGCTAATGACCTCAGGCCTAGCCTATTTGGGAAGATGGCAGCTGATTAAGAACAAGCAAGATTGAGTTCCACCGTTTTAAATATCTACCAAAACACTACTCTACTTACTTCTTTAATCCAATGGAAATTGACTTTGTTACTGACAATGGTGCAGCCCCTAAGAGCTTCCTTTCCCAGAGCTGTAGATGGTTTATTAATTGATAAGCGTGAGACCTGCCTGATGAGTAACATGTACAGGAGAGAGTGACAGCTCTGACACTTTCAGTTTATCTGCTGTCTGCCTTTCACTGTCAGGTATCTTTAAGTTCCTTAAGAGAAGAAACCACAGTCTCCGATAATCCTTATTCTGTTCTGTTTTATATTTTAACGCTGTTAAGGATTCTGTAGACCCCCTCCATTTTCATACTTGTTTTAGATGGAGCCATTCCAGTTCTGCCACAAAACATAGGCTTTATTTTAATAGGCTATATCAATAGATTTTGGTAAGGATTTTCATCTAGATAACATTCCTGCTACAGTTTCTAAAGTTAACTGGTTTGTTTTTTCTTTTTCTTTTTTTCTCCCCTGAGTAAACTCTTACACACATTCTAATGAGTTTATTGCCAGGTCATTTATGATTGGTTCTTGAACATGCAAAATGTAATTTTTCTTATAATTATATTTTTTAATGGTAAGTTCTTGTGATATTAAAATCCAGGCTGAGACATTCTCCAAACCCATCCTGTTTTCAGCATTAGTGTCTGTCCTTCATTTCCAATTATCACACATTTTATTACTTTTTGTTTGTTTTCCACACTGACAGGGCTATATTGAAACAGTGATATGAGCTGCGGAGAGGGTGCTCTTACTTGTTCTGGGATTAATGGGAAGGCCTTTAGCTCTTCCCTGTTAAGTGTGTCTTCTGTAGATAGGGTTTGAACGTGCTTGCTTCCTGGTTACAAAAATTCTCATTTATCAAAACTTTTCTCAATGTTGTTTTGTCTTTTTTAACTCTTGAACCCGGTATTGAATTAGTTGTACTTTTATGTATGTATTGGACTGTTTTTTAATTTCATTCATTCATTGTGTGTGTGTGTGTGTGTGTGTGTGTGTGTGTGTGTGTGTGTGTCTGTGTGCAGTCATGTGTCTAAATGCACAAAAGCCATGACACATATGTAGAGGTCAGAGAATAGCTTCAGGGTCAGTTCTTTCCTTTCAATCCATGAGCCCTAAACTCAGATCCTAAAACTTGGCCACAAGTGCCATTATCTGCTGAATCTTCTCACTAGCCCTCTATTGGAATACACACACACACACACACTCACGTATTTCTATTACTTAATATTATGCCAATCATTGTAAACTAAATATTAGTGGACCAGTTTTGAGAACTTATGAACTGAAAGACTGCAGGTTGGCAGATATTAGATCCAAGACTCTGAGAACAAAGTTGAATTTACAAAAGATGAAGCATATGATATTATATTGTTGAAGCTCCTGATAATCAGGTCTGCAGGGGTGGTCACATTAACCTAAGCAGGTGATAAAAGGGCAGAAGTTAATACACAAGAGCTATCACCTTTGGCTGCTGCTGCTGCTGCTGCTGCTGCTGCTGCTGCTGCTGCTGGTGGTGGTGGTGGTGATGGTGCTGGTAGTTTCTTATGTACTGCCATCCCTTGTCTGTAATGGTTTGCATGTGACAATCCTTTTCAACTTCTTGATCTGAAGGCTTCAGATTGTTAATCATAACTGATTTGATCATCTGTGGTGATACACCCCCATTATGTTTTGCTTGACAGACATTTTTGAACCTTATAGTTTTGTTTTTATTCAGTCTAGATACTTAAAGATTTTCTTTTGTTTTCTTTCTTTGTCTTACTGCAGTCAATATTCTCATATTTACCCATGAGATGGACACGGATTTGCATTTGGTGCACTGGCCCACAAAGGTTTCAAACTATGCTATGTTCTGCACTTTCAGAGCAACAGCTCTGACCACCCTCCCTGTCTTAGCAGACCCCTTTCCAGCTTCAGCAGTTGGTTCAGAGCAAAGGAACACAGGATCACATGGAGAAGGTCATCCTTCTGGAATGTAGCCCCTGCCAGTTTCTTTCAGTGGTATGCAGTGTTTGAGGTTTGCTCTGTAACTCCTTATTGGTTTTGGTTGCAATGAGTGAAGGTTTTTTATAAGTAGAAACCTGATCTATTTTGACAACAGGCTCTTCACTATTGTGTTGTCCAAGGACACTTGTCATATGATAGCTTCCCACATTATAAAATCTAGAATAAATGTCTTCCCATGATGAAATTTTAGACCTTGCTGTCTCTTATGTAATGAGACAAATAGTTCTTAAACTCATACTACAATCATATATTCATGTATATATATATATATATATATATATATATATATATACACATATATATGTATATATATATGATCTTTATTTTTCTGTATGTGTATGAGTGAGTGTGAATCTGTGCCTGAATCTCTGTGTATTTAGCATGTATATGATTGCCAGTGGAGGCCAGAAAAAGTATCAAATCTCCTAGATGTGAGCTGCTCAGTTTGAGTAATGAGACTCAAAATAGGATTCGTGGATGAGCAGCAAGTGTTCTTAAGCATGTAACTATTTTTCTAGCACTTGTAAACTGGTATATTTTATAGTTATCTGAAGGCTTTCTTTTTTTAATTTAATATTTATTTATTTATTTGTTTATTTATTTATTTATTTATTACACTCCAGATTTTATTCCTCTCCTGGTCCACCCTCCGACTGTTCTACATCCCATACTTCTTCCCCGTTCCCCTGTCTCCATAAGGATGTCCCCACCCCCTCAACTGCACATCCTCCACCCCTCCAAACCTCTAAACTCTCTGGAGCCTCCAGTCTCTTGAGGGTTTGGTGACCAAACCAAATCCAAGAACACATCAAAACCATCATTCACCTTAATCAAATAGGCTACATTCCAAAGATGCAAGGTTGGTTCAGTATATGAAAATCCATCAACGTATTCCACTACAGAAACAAACTCAAAGAAAAAAAATCACATGATCATCTCCTTAGAGGCAGAAAAGGCATTTGACAGGATACAACAAAACATCATGTTGAAAGTGGTAGAGCTATCAGGAATCCAAAGCCTATCCTTAAACACAATAAAAGCGATTTACTGCAAACCATCAGTCACTGCAAACCATCAAATTAAATAGAGAGATACTTGAAGAAATTCCACTAAAATCGGGACAAGACAAGGATGCCCACTCTCTCCAGATCTATTCAATATAATATTCGAAGTTCTAGCTAGCACAATAAGACAGCAAAAAGAGATCAAGGGGATACAAATGGCAAAGAAGAAATAAAGGGATCACTGTTTGCAAAAGATATAATAGTATACATAAGCAACCCCCAAAATTCTGCCAGAGAACTTCTCCAGCAAACAATCAACTCCAGTGAAGTGGCCAGATTTTAATGCTTTCTTAACAGCATTGTATACTCCCTTTCCCTTTTATGGTAATTGATCATAATAATTTAATTGTAGCTTTATAAGCCCTTGTTCAATGGCTGAGGTAAGACCTCCATCTAGGGGATGGAGCCATTCAGAAAACAGTGAGTTTCAGGAATAAGTAGGAGCTAAGTCAACCCTATTCTGCCTCTTTAGACTTTTTAGAGTTATAACTACATTTTTGTCAGCATTTATTTTTTCTTAAAATATTTTCTCTTTTCTAGACAAAACTAACACTAACTAAAATATCAGGATGACTTGATTTGTGCTTGAAACGTGAGTGAAAGATAACACTTAGGTTAGCATGAAAACCCACACTCCAGGTGCTAAAGACATTGGATTCTATTACTAATTATTTTTCTATAGTTTTTTCTCATCTTTCCAAGTTTATCCTGAAATACGAAGTTTGGCAAAATTAATTTTGTATATTTTTTGAAATTAATAGCTACAATTATTAATTTTGATTTAAGAGTAAATAGCATCTATACATCAATTAAAACAGCACACTAATTAGGAAGAAAAAAATAATGTGTGTTACATTGTGGGAGTTAAAGACAATACTCGCACACCAACAAAAACAAAACCCGCAGGGGTGTGGAAACTGTAAATCTTACAGAAACAGAAAATTCAAAAGTTGTACTCTTGAGAATTGGTCTGTGAAAGAGAATGGAGCCTCATTAACTCTAATTAGGATTCCTGCACACACCTAAATGTCAATGCTTCAGGCTTCTGAGGGACATTCTGCACAATCAATGCCACCTCAAGCTCTCCTAAGAAAACAGTTTGAGTTTTGAGTCATTTAATACACTCTCTTTTCCCACCGTTTTTCTCTAGTGTGTTCTCCACACTCTAGCGGGCTTGTCTTCATGAAGTGTGTGATTAGCAAAGGCAACATCTGAAGCCAGTTTGCTTTCCTGCTCCCAACTTTCTCTCATTCATTTCTGTACATCATGGCTAATCAGTTTCTATGAAGAGAGAGAGAAAGAGAGAGAGAGAGAGAGAGAGAGAGAGAGAGAGAGAGAGAGAGAGAGAGAGAAGCATGGTTACTCAGCAGCATTTGATGCAGTGAAGTCACCATCACCAAGTGGGTAAAGATGTCTTTCTAGGTCCTCGATAATGATTTTATCCTAATTTCCGGTTGAAAGTGTTCATCCTCCTCATGCTAGCATCAGTTCCTTGAGGATATCAGAATATCACTCTTAATTATTGAAAATTCTGTTAATATTTAAACCTCTGCTTTTATACAGTAAATGTGAAGTCAAACCAACCTAGTGTTAAGTATATCACTGAATTTCCGCAGCATTTTATTGTGGTTATTGATTTGTGGTTTTGTTTGAGAGGCTTTCATATAGCCCAGGCTCACCCTTAACTCACTTTGTAGCCAAGGGGGGCCTTTAGCTACTGATTCCTCTTCCTCTACAGTGAGAGGAAGGCTTTAGAGCAGGCAAGGAAAAACAAACAGGGTGAGGTAAGAATGTAATAGATGAGCCAGATTGTGGCAACCAGTACTGGTCCAAGACTTCTAGAGTCTGGTGCAGATCATTTTACTTTAGCTATATTTAAGCACAGGATACTTTTTGGAGGAAATGTTTTTGATAACAATAAACTCAATTCCAAGTGTACAATATTTTTTTGTTTTGTTTTTCGAGACAGGGTTTCTCTGTGTAGCCCTGGCTGTCCTGGAACTCACTCTGTAGACCAGGCTGGCCTCGAACTCAGAAATCTGCCCGCCTCTGCCTCCCAAGTGCTAGGATTAAAGGTGTCCGCCACCACTACCTGGTGCACAATAATTTTAAGACATGTTTACGTTGAGATTCTTTACAAAGTACAACTGACTGCTTTCACAAGAATGTATACTGCTGACTCAGAGATAGTGCCCAAGATTTAGGGTCTTGAGAGATGGATTGAGGTAAACATAATGTTAGCAGCCAATAGTTGGGGAGAAAAGGCATCACTTATTTTCAGTTGAGGAATGAGGTTGGGAATATTGCTCCGTGGGTAACACACGTGCCATGCCTGCATGTAGACCCGATTTCAACTCCACGTGATGAAACTAGCATGGTGGAGTATTCCTGGACTCCCATTGCTCAAAAGGGAAGACAGAAGGATCTCTGGAGTTTTCTGGCCAGACAGCCTTGTGGAATTGGTGAGACTCAGGCCAATGAGAGAGCTGATCTCAGAACAAAGGATGAAGGTCTGGAAAGGTGGCTCAGCATTTACTTCCGGCAGTTCATAACCTCCTGGTTCTCTAACCTTAGGAGTTCTGACGTTGTCTGACTCCTTTGGTTTCTGTGAGAACCTGCATTCATGTAAGCATATTCACTTACCTACAAACAAATAGACATAACTTTAAAAAGCAAATAAACATACAAACAATGAAAAGATCTTGAATAATGAGACCTAGGGTTGTCTTCTGGTTTCTACACGTACATGTGCACCCCCTCCCCCAACACACACATAAGCCCATTCACATATACTATGCATACAATACATACACGTAATTAAATAGAGAAATCTAATTAATTGATTAAAGTTCACATTTAGAAAGGAAACCACTGTGTCATGCGTATGTGCATGCACACAAACCCCAGTATCCGAGACAGCTTTGGAAATAATGAAGGATGTGTTGATTCTAGAATCAAAGTAATCCTTTAATTAAAAATAGCCTGTTTCTTTCTGAATTTGTAAAGCAAATGAACAGGTGCAGAGAAATGTCAGTTGCCTCCCCTTACTAGGTCCTCATTACTTTGTTTCTTTCTGACTCTTAACAACTGAGTTTGAAGTATTATCAAGATGAAGTGGCTTTTTGAAAAGCACTCAAAGGACTGGCTTTCAATTCTACCAGATAATGCCAGCTCCCCAGTGCTGTGGCTATTCCAGTCCCTTAATTCCTTTGTAATATATCTTGCCATGATTTCATCAGGTGAACCAATCCAATTTTGTTTTAAGAAACACTGGAATTATTTAAACCAACACAAGCAATTTCAAGAAAAGTGAAAATGAAGCACTAGAGAGGTGATATTTTTTTGGAAAGATTTTGTTGTCTAGATTTAAATTGAAATAACAGTTTTCAGAAAATGAGCTAGGAATGGAAGCATATTTATTTTCTTAACATTAAAAAAAATAGGTGACATAGGTGCTAGCTATGTGGAAGACCTTAGGCTTAATGTTCATAATTAATACTTTAAAAAGAAGGAGGTATGATACCAGAATGTGATACATTGAAGTATCAATTTTATGTATAAACAGCTTTTCTTACTGTATACTTTCTATAGATCATAAAATCCTTGAATATTAATAGGTAATTCTGCTCATTCTTTGCATGTAGGCCTACAAGTTTTGGCTTTGTTTTCTCCTCTTGTTAATTATACACACACACACACACACACACACACACACACACACACACACACACA
>JANHMN010000027.1:2780742-2811019 GCA_030674055.1 Rhabdomys pumilio
CACACACACACACACACACACACACACACACACACACACACACACACCACTTGGGTTCTTGTAATTCAGGTCCTTATTCTTGTTTGCAGGTGTCTCTACCTGCTAAACGATGCTCTTTCTCCTTGCTGCTTTCTCCTTGCTGGTTTCTCAAGCAGTACTGCGGTGCTGATTCATTTGGAATTCTTGCCTACTATGGAGAGGGCTGAGTACCATGACAGAGATTGAGTATGCAGTATCTTGTTTTCTGGAACTAACATCTGTAGGTATAATGTTATTGTGCCCCATGAAAAAATTATCCTTGTATTATTCAAATAATTCAAATGCTGATTTCTGTGCCCCCAAATCTGGATACAATCCTTATTCTAAGAATCTCCTATCTCAAAGCTGTGTAAACATTGTTCCCCAGTTATTACCTGATTGGTCAATAATGCTAGCTGATCAGCCAATGACTGAGCCGGGAAAAGAATAAGACTGGACTTCCTCCCAGCCTGGAGAGGGAGAGTCTGAAGGAGAAAGTGGGGATTAGCTAAAGGGAGTGAGTCTGGGAGACTTCATGAGAAAAAAAACCTGGAGCAGAGAAAGCCATAAAATGCAAGCTTCTGTCTGGGAGGTAGCCGAATTATCTTAAAGGATCAAAATAGAGTAGTACTGCTCAGTTTTGTGCCGTTAAAGCTTGATAAATAAATATAATAGTCCAGTCTCAATTATTTGGGAGCTAACTGGGTAAAAGGAAAACTATAGCACACTTATTTTTAAAAAGCCATTAACAGCAACCAGATGGGAATTTCAGCACACTTCCCAAGTGATTTTTGCAGTAGTCAACTTTGAAAAGGCCCGCACTAATAAACAGAGTTGATGTTTGAATATTTCGTAAATTTGGTAATCTTTGGAAACATTAATATTAGTCAAATTCCCAGCTTTAAAATTCCATTGGTAATTCCTTGGCTAATGTAACTCAGGGTCTCATTTATATAAGGAGTAGACTCCTAGAGTCACACAAATATGCCTGTAGAGAATTGTGGTCTTGGTCATTCTTGGAGAAGTGAATTAGTAATACAATTTCCTCTTTGTATTCTTTGACAATTTCTTACATGTATATAACATGCATTTGGATTACTCTCTCTTAACCTCTCTTTTATTGTCTCATCTTTATCAAGCCCCTCCCTCTTCCCTACAAGTCTCTTTCCAAGATTCATTTTTTTTAAAGTTTATTTTACAACCAATTGACAAGTAGAGAGTTACTAAGAAAAAATATCAATAGTCATTCCTGCCCAATACACAGAAATAGCACAAGGATGTTGGGTGGTCATCAGATCATGTCTCATTCTCCTCTGTGATCCTTCTTTTTGTTCATTTAGAATCCACTTCATTATGAAATGTTTTATCCATGACAGTCATTTTATTTTTCTATTTTCAGGTCTCTCAATTCATTACAAAACCTTTTCTCAGTTTTTGCTCCATTTTTCCTCCCTGTAGCTTCTGCGTACCAGAACCAGTTTCACAGTTTCACATTCCAGAAGAGTATTTACTTGACATGATCATATTTCAAATGCTTTACTAGAAATGGAAATACCATTGGGTGTTTTATTACACACACACACACACACACACACACACACACACACTTTAAGTTTACTGATTTCATGCCCTTGAGTGCAGTAGCAATGGGATTTATTTTACTAAATTTTTATTCTTTGAGAATTCCATGCATCATGCAATGTGTTTTGATCAAATTCACCTTCAATTCCTTCCCCTCTAAGCCCTCTTTTATCAACTCCTACTTCTCCTTCCCAACTTCATGTTCTTTTTATTTTAAATTATATTGAGTCTTCTAAGTACTTTCTGTAAATGCATGGGTACAGGACCATTGATTGGGAAAGCATAGGTTAAAAAATAAATAAAATTAACAATAATGCAAATTTTCTGTTCATTTAAAAGGCACAGACAAGTTGGAAAGCAGTTCTTTCATTTGTGCTATATGAAGCCCTCTTTCAGCTTCATTTAACTAATAATTGTGTGTATGTTACATGCATGTAGTGTGCAGGTGTGTCTGCCTGTGTGTATACATGTGAAGACCAGAGGTGGATGTCAGGTGTCTTCCTCCATCACTCTGCTTTATTGCTGAGAGATAGGGTATCTTACTGAACTGGAAACTTGACATTCTGGACTAGGCTAGCTGGCCAGAAAGCGCTGGAAATGTTTGCCTCCCAATACCTGTATTGCAGGCATATGCAGCCATGCCTGACATTTTGTATGAATTCTCACGATTTGACCGCAAGTCCTCAACTTACAAACCAAGTGCTCTTACCACTAAGACATTTCCCTTGTGCCTTTGATTTTGTTTAGAGACTGCTGAGAGCTTGTTATATATGTAGCATTACATTTGGGGTTGGAATTAAGATAGAATGTAATATTGTGTCATGCATTTTAATAAGTACCAAGGGAAAACTGGGAAAAAACCCATCACCACTTCCTCCCCCCCCCCCAAAAAAAAACTATTTTCAGAAAATTCTAAAAGATGCCTAGAAATACTTAACAGTTAGCTGGATGTCAGAATTGATGAGGGATTTGTATTGAAGACCCAAAGGTTTTCTATATTAACCTGAGATTCAGAATGAGAATCTCAGCCAGGAGGTGACAGTGATATGTGTTTTATTGTCACTTGACAGAAAAAACTGCCTGACCCAAGAGTCTGTGCAATCATTTTCCTGACACTCTATGTCTCAACTCTGGCCACCAAACCAATGTGTGTGCAATCTGAACAGAATGAAAAGTCTTATAGATGGAGCTTGCTCTCTAAGGTCTGGATGGAGTAAGTTCACTGTCTTAGTGGTATTCATGACATTCAAAGTGTATTTGCTGGTCACTGCAAGCAGCAGAAAAAACAGTGTAGAATTTTGTTGTGTACTACACCTAGTAGTTTTCCATTGCATCAGGGGGTTATTGTTAAAAAGCATAGTGACAGTCACGTTGAGGACTTTGGTTTTCAGGAGTGCCTTTGGTTGAGAGGGTCAGAATTAATAGGAGTAACTAGAAGACACAAAGGAATGTTTCAAAGCGGGAATATGTTCTTCATGGAGGCTCACAAATTAGTGGAGAAAGGCACCAAAAGAGTTGTTTTATAACTCAAGAATTGTGAATGTGATCTTGCCAGGAACCAAGTTCAGGGTTTCTAGTGACACATGCTTTAAATAAGTAATCACAGAGTCTCTTCAAAAAGTATTTATTTTGTTTTTAACCTATGTTTATGTGATGGTGGAAGCCTGTGTGTATATACATCCATGTCAGGAAAAAGATTCAGAGCCCCTAGAACTGGCGTGAGAGGTGGTTGTGATTCACCCGGTATGAGTCCTGGAACCAAACTCAGGTCATCTGAAAGAGCATTATGCTCTCTCAACACTGAGCCATTTCTGCAGCCCCATAGTTAGTTTTGATCATCACATAAAACTATGAATGCTCTAGAAACACATGTTCTTATTAAATGTTTCTCTTTGCACTGGATACTTCCATAGTATACAAGAGTGGGATGCAAGGTGCAATACTTTCAGAGATTCTCAAGTGTCCTTTGATGGACATCTAAATAAGAATGAAGTCAAGTTCAAGAGTAGGTGTTGGTGACTGTTACAAGATAGAGAGTGAACACAAATCTCATCTTAGAAGCAACTGAAATAACACAAATACCAGATAAAGGAGAGAAACTCCTATTGATAGAGGAAGAGAGACCTGGTTGATTTGCTGGAGCTTTAGACAGGGGGCTACAGCTGGGAGAATTAACCAGACGTTCTTCTCTCAGAGTGTTGCTGAGATACAACCTTCCAAGTCTTTCTTCATGACTTGTAGAGAGCTGTCTTTCTACTTTGTCTTTCATCTTGTATATTCTTATTTCCATTTCTGCTTCCCATAAGGACAGCAGCTAGAGAGATGAAAACTTGGAAGACAGGATTGCCTTTGAGCTTTGCTATTTCCTGCTGAAGAACTCCTGGTAACAAACTCCACTGAAACCAACATCTAAATTAGAAACTACACCCTATTACTATTTATTTACTCTCAATTAAAATATTATATGTACTTGTTTTGTGTGTATGTATGTATACGCATGTGCACATGTGTGTATGTGTATGTACGTGTGTGTGCATGTGTGTGCGTGTGGGTGTGTGTATGTGTGCATGTGTGTATGTATGTGTATATGCATGTGTGCATGTGCATGCTTACCATATGTGTGGAGGTCAGAGAACAGAGTTTTGGAGTCAGTAATCTCCTCCTAGCTTTCACGTCTCAGTGACTGAACTCAAGTGGCCTTTACTCACTGAGGTCTCTCAATGGCCCAAATTAATTTTTGAAAAACCTATTTCCAGAGCCACTCATAAATGTTTATAATTATTTTTGCTCTTGCGAAATTATTTTATGATTTCATTTAATGTTGAGATCTAAGGAATAATGTGAATTGAGAATGTTTTTTAAAAATAAAAAATTCCTTTGAGAAATATAGATGAAAATGTTTGTGAGAAACGGTGTGTAATTTCTCATTTCCTATACAGGAAGGAAGGTTCAATTGGAAGGAAGCAAAAGGTGATGCGTGATAATCATAGTAATTTCCTGCAGCCCAGGAAGATGTGATAGGGATAAAGATGTGATAGGGATAAAGATGTGATAGGGATAAAGACGTGATAGGGATGAAGAAAAGGCCGAGCCGGGAGTTTGGGGCATGGCATACTGCTGAGAAGGCACCTCACACTTATTTTTCCCCAGGAGGTGAGACTTCTGTGATGACATTTGCTCACAGTTGACTTCTTGAAAATGACAATCAGTCAAAAGAAACTGAACTGATGTGCCAGCTATTAACAAAGGCGGCCACATGGGAACAGCAGAACACCTAGATCAGAAGTTCCCTTCAGGTCTACAAGCCTGTGAAACAGACAGACAGACAGACAGACAGACAGACAAACAAACAAACAAATAGATAGATACAAGCATATACATAAACAGATGAATAAGATAGACTGATATAAAAAAAAGAAATTTGGGGAAGAATTTAAGATTTAAGCCAGGATACATAGTTCATATTATCTCCTGAAGAAGTTTTAGGGTTTTAAGGCTTTGAATGGATAGACAGTTGCATAATAAACTTCCTGATCTACCCCTCTCTTCCATATTTTAATTGTTCCTAATTAATTTAACATGATGAAGATTTCTATTTAGAATTTGAGACATGAATCTATATGATTAATTATGTAACATAGACTATGGGCATTTTAGACCTTAGGCTCTGGGGCACTAGACTCCAAGGACATTCTTTAACACCATCTAGAACCTCACTGATTATAATCTGAAACTCTGCCCCCCCCACCTTGGTTGTTTCTGCTGTATGAATTTATAGAGACTGAGTCTCAGAAAAGGCCCACATAAGAGTCCACAACAGGAGTGATTTTTTACAGTTTATTGACCTGTTTTCTCTCTGTCTGAGTGGCAGAACCAGTTCTTAAAGCTAGTTCTATGGTAGGATATAATCTGCCCAGAAGATCATTCTGAGTAAGGTAACCCAAACTCAGAAAGATAAATATGGTGTGTATTTTCTTATAGGTGTATACTAGCCATTAAGCAAAGGATAACCATGCTATAATCTGTAGACCCAGAGAGGTTAGGTAAAGAGGAGGGATCTTGGGAAATGTATAGATTTTCTTGGATGTGAAAACATTTTACAGACAGATTGGTGGTGAGTGGGTGAGGATCAGGTGTGGGAGAACATGGGAGAGAGCGTTCAAGGAGACAGGTGAAATTGAAGAGAATTTGGGATGATGATGTGAGAACCTAGTGAAGTGGAAACTTCCTGGAATCTATGAAAGTGATCCTAATGATGACTCCTAGTCATGGAGGATACAGAGCCTCAACTGTCCACTTCTTGTAGCTGGGAGAGGCTCTCAGTAATGGGAATGGTTATTGGCCATGGAAATCCCCAAACATGTCAGGCTATTGCTAAGACAAATGAATTGCTTTTCAAATGGGCTTCAATACAACTCATTGAACACCGAGAAGTTAATCTGGTGCCTACATGGAACATGTATCCCTATGTTCTAGTTTCTATTAATCAGAAAGCTTTTCTACAGGTCACCAAACAAGGAGACAGGGACACCAACCCAGCTACAAAACCTTTGACATGCAATCTGTCTTGTCTGCCAAATACGATAAGGCAGTATGTCAATGACCATCTTTGGCATGTATGTGGTGGATAAACTGAGGCAGGCAGCCATTGGGGATTAGTGCTTGGAGCCACTGACAAAGGTGGATCCAGATACCCTCAGGGGCTGCTGCCAGTGATTAGAAAAATTACACAGCAGATTTTTCTCTGAGAGAACAAAATTTAATTTACTGGGACTGGCACTCCCCAGCAGAAAAACTATGAACTCTTTTAATTCCTTATGGACAGTGAGAGAGAAAAAAAGAGAGAAAATTCACACACACACACACACACACACACACACACACACACTGAGTGAATGACAAAAAAAGTAGAGTCCAATAACTTCATACACATCTACACACACACATACATACACTACATACATACACACATACAAACATACATAAATATAAGCATGCATACATACACAATACATATATGTATATAGATCTACAGACAGATATACACATTCATACACAAAATGGTTAGAGCAAAGCTCCAGCAAGCAGGCTCCAAACATTTCACACATGCATATATAAATACATACAGTTGGTGGATGGAGTAAGCTCCAATACAAACCCAGACAAGCCTGACATATACATACGTACACATAGTTGATAGGTGAAAGAAACCATGTTCCAGCCCCCATTCACACAAACCTTATACCTACACATAGTTGAGGGATGCTCTAATCCTCATAGTTTATTCTTTCTTCCATAGCTTATATGTCCCAGCAAAATCTTTCAAGTAGTATAAAATTAGAATGCAATTATGTTTTAGTTTTCTTCTAGTAAATGATTATGAAAAAACAATGTGTTCTCTAATACCTTTACAAGAAATAACATTACATAATACAGGTAACAAAAAAACAAATTTTTCCCAAAACCCCATGAACATATGTAACTAAGCAACTTGTTATAGATTAACAAAGTATAAGCAAGCAAGGTAGTTTTCTCAGCCAGTTTCTCTTACTGGCAGGCAGCAATTTGTGGTTACAAAGACAAGAGGTAATTATTTATTATTTATCTTTAAAAGTAATCTTGTAAGAATCTTAAAAGAATCGCAAATCCAGACTTTTACATAAAAATCAGTCATATCTAACTTAAATCCTCAAAATACATATTTACTCACTTGCATATCTTAATAAATCATATCGGAAAGCGGAGGGCAAAAATGGGTACAAGAAATCAATCATTACCAGTCCAGCCTCAGTGAGAGTCATATCAGCCAGTGCTGCCATTGTTCTTGTTTCCTGACCGTAAAAGGTCCCAAGCTTAACTAATGAGAGTGTGCCTTTCTGAACTTTAAATTGTTCTCTAAGATTTTCTACATCAGGGCCAGCAGTAAAAATATCTCAACCTAGCTTCACTAACAATTTTATTTTTCCAAATATTTTATAAGGGTGGTGGTCAGGGCTGATAATCTCCATCTCTAAGTTCTCTCCTAGAGTGGTGATTGGATCATTAATCTGTTCCAGCAGCAACACCTGAAAGAGATCAACCATTATTACGGTAAATTCCAGAGATACTACCCAGTGAGAGACTGGAAGCCCCCTTAGAGTTTTCATACAATTCCTAGATTATGAGGGACATGAGGGCAGCAAGCAGAGCAGAACTCCATAAGAGCATAAAGTCCTTCAGGACACCTAGTCCTCTGGTCCATGTCACACTAGGGCCCACTCATGTGGTTGTGGTAACCCAATGGGCTGCATTCCATGGGTTCTAAAGCCATTTGTTGTTTCTTCTGCATAGTCCTCGGCGGCAATGCTGGCACAGAACTTGTGGAGTAGCTAAACACTGTCTTATTTGACTTAAAGCCCATTCCACAAGAGGGAACCATGCCTGACACTGCTTCAGTAACCAAGAACTAGAGATTAGATAACCCAGAAACCCAGAGTAAAACCAAACATTATTGGTTTGAAAATAGAAAGAAAGCATCAACAAAATGGCTCCTAATGATATTCTTCTATACCCATGAATCAGTGACTTACCCTGTCATCACTGGGATGGCTTCGTGGGTAGCAGAAGAGAACAGATGCAGGGTCCCACAGCCAGGCATTGTGTGAAGGGTCTAAATGGGAGGTCTCCATCAGGGCTCAGGGAATCTCAAGAAATAGGAGATGGAAAGACTCGAAGAGCCAGATGGGACGACATGAGGAGAACACAGCTTTCTGAATCGACTAAGCAAGCATAAGGTCCATAAGAGCTCACAGAGACTAAAGCAGCAAGCACAGATGCCTACATGGGTCTACACCAGGTCCTCTGCACATGTATTATAGTTACAAGTTTTAGAATTTTTGTGAGACTCTGCACCTTGAGAATGAGTGGGTCTTTGACTCTTGTACCTGCTATTAGGATTCTTTTCCTGTTGGGTTGCCATGCCCAACTTCAATATGATAGGTTTTCTGTCAGGAACCATAATGGGACAAGCTAATAATTAGCCGGTGATCCTCCTGAAATGGCTTGCCTTGGATTATTATATAATCTGCAACAAGTGAGCCCTTATTCAGCAAGGCTGTAAGGGACTTATTATAGGAAAGATTACTGCTATTAGTATGCTTTTCCTATTATTATTATTAAACATATGAAACAATTACTAAGCAATACCACACCCCTTTGTAGCAGATCTCTGCAGACCCACGAAGATGTACTATCTTGTAGTGATGCTATATAGAGAAATAGATGACTTCTTAAGTCTTAATGATGGTCCTATAAGAATTCCTAAAATTATATCAATAATAATTATTAAGCTCTTTTATAGTGAACTGCTATTAGGTTCCTTTCTGATAGTCAAAACTGCAATGAGAACTCTGCCAGTGTCCCAAGTGTCATAATTGCTCTCAGACTTTCTCCTACTCAGAGCACATTCCAAGAGGTTGTAAAATAATTAACCGAAGGTCATATAAAGGGAACTAACAATTTATTATAGGTGCTAGGACAGAAGATAAAATATTGCCTGGGTTTATCTATACAAAACTTAGTTATAGTTTTAAACCTTCAGTGAACCTGTGGAGCTAGACAGGTGATGGATGTTTAGCCAGATAATTACTCCTAATGGATTTGCATGTAAACATTCTCTGTTGTAAACTTCTATTTCAATTTATGATTTGGTTTTTGGTGTGAACTTGTGATGAACTTTGTAACATGTGATTATGTATTCTGAAAGATGTATAAGTACTGAGGACAAAGAGATGAGAGGCAGATAGAATAGAGAGATACAATAGAATTTTTTACCTTTCCCCATTAGGAGTAGTATATAGAATAGAATTTTTCCCTTTTCTCAGATAGAAGTTTTCCTTTTCCACACTTAGGACCTTTCCACTTTTCCCCTTAGACAGCTTTTATAGGAAACTTTTAGCAACTTAGTAATAAATTCTATAACCACATCTCTAAGTGTCTTTTCTTCCTGTGACTTCTGACTAGCAGGGTGAAAGTTAGAGCCCAGCAGTTCCTGTTGAAATAGAACAAAGGCTATTTACTTAATCCTTTGCTGTTTTTAGGATCAGGTGCTAGTGCCAGAAACTGCAGTTTCTGGCCTCAGAGGATCACAGAAGACAGGTCAGCTACAGTAGCATAGTAACATAGATAAGTTAACTTTTATTATACAGCAATCTTAAATATCTTGTAAGACCAAGTCTTACCCACCCCCATGCTTTTCTCCCTCCACTGCCTCAAGAAGAACTGACAAGAAGAAGAAGAAAAAGACGAAGAGGAAGAGGAAGAGGAGGAAGAAGAGGAGGAGGAGGAGGAGGAGGAGGAGGAGGAGAAGACCTCCCCACCACGCTGGGGCTGGTCCCCGGCAGTTTTGCTTCACATTATATTTTATTTTGTCATGTTCAGTTGTTATGTCTTAGAAACCTGTTCTTTTCTAATGAGAGACAGAAAATGGAGTGGGTCAGGAAGGGAGGGGGGAAAAGTAGGAATTAGAAGGAATATATAGAGGGGAAACTATAAATCAGGATTTATTATGAAAAAATAATCTACTTTCAATAAAAAAATCTGTTAAAAATTACATGAACCATAAAAGTAATATAACAAAAATGAAATGTTAGGCTTAACATAACAATGATTTTTTAAATTAGTAAGAGAAAAGTGGACCTTTCAGAAGCAAGTTGATCATAAATACAAACATATGTTTTATAAAACAGGGTATGAAAATCCTCAACATGAATATGAAAGATATTTAACTTTGCTGATATTTGCAGACATAAAAATAAATAATAATTCAAACTGCTATTTCCATTTGAGGATTCTATTTGAATGTCTAAAATATCATCAGATAAACTCTACTGAAAATATATGTACATATTAATTAAACTGTGTTTTGAGATTACATCTTGGGGCTATCTTAATTCCTGCTATTTATATTCTGCATATCATCCGACCTCTATGCACTGATACATTTTGCACAATACTTCGTATCTAGGTACTGTTACCATGGAAGATTAAAACAAGACAGATAATGAGAAGTAAATAGCCCTTTCTTCTTGGCACAGGTAAGAAATTCTTTTGAGTAACTCAGTCCAAGTTTAGTTATGCACTAAGAAAACAAATTTCATCTGAGTGTGCATATTTCTATCTTCTTTCTAAATTACTTTCAAGGATTTTTTTTGGTTTTTCGAGACAGGGTTTCTCTATGTAGCCCTGGCTGTCCTGGAACTCACTCTGTAGTCCAGGGTGGCCTCGAACTCAGAAATCTGCCTGCCTCTGCCTCCCAAGTGCTGGGATTAAACACGTGCGCCACCACTACCCGGCCAAGTTTTCTATTCTTAACTACCAAAACTTTACTATTCTTATATCATATTAAGGGCAGTAATTTAATTGTGTAGTGTTTCTGCATGTTATGAAGCTTCATAGTGTCAGTTGTATGATGCAGAGGATTTTAGACTGGAACCTTTTATTCCTTCAATAGTGAACATCTAGACATGAATATTATCCAATGCTATTCTAGATAATGGGGTTTGGGTCAAAATAAACAGTATGAGAGTCGACTCATTAGAGGATAGCCATGTCTCTAAAGCCTACAGAGGAGTAACATGAATGCTTTAGAGTCTTGTCAGTGTTTCCTGGGCTTTGGCTAGAACACTTGGTTCCACAGGTCAGATTTCAGCAAATCTTGTCACGTGTGCACACTCACACACACGCACATACACAGGCACAGGCACACGCACATGCACACGCACACGCGCACACACACAAAGGTTAAAAAAAGGAAAGGTAATGTGGATGAGCTCTTGCCCACCTTTCTAGCTACACCCCTTCAGCCCTTGATTATCCTCTGTTTATTTCAGGCCACTCTTAACTGATGGAAACCACTTGGTAGATTATTTCAAATGCCTTAAATTTCAGACACTTTGTTCTTCTTTCGGGCTGCAAAGTTACCAAGTGGGAGCATACTTACCTAAGTTGAGACTCAACATTGACACCATGAAAATAAGTAAAGTATAAAAAAAATACATTTTACTTGTAGTTAAAAACCTAATGTATAGAAGTTACAACATTTTGTGATATCATTTCGAACACAGGTTTATGACTCACCACCAAGATTAGGTAATAGTACAAAGATCAAATTAATTTTCAGCATCTATCTGAGTTTCAGGAAATGTTAATACTTCATCTTGAAAAGTTGATGAAATATATTATAAGCCTATAAAAACAACTGAATATAATTCTAAATCTCTATTAAAATAGTCATCTCAAGATGTTCCAGTTTAAGAACTGATAACGTAAAATCTACATAATAGTCAGACTAAGAACTTAAGTAAGTTGAGCTTAATTGAAAGTAGTTACACTTCTGAAGCACATTTCATTCTTGAGAGACTGAAGGGAACATTATTAAAATGTCTAACTAACCAGGTGTGAAGAGGTCAGTGCGACAAGCTTCATAATTAGCATACTACACACAGAGTGCATGCTGGTTTTGCATTCCCATTTCAACTCCTCTTAATTCTAGAACTCTCTAGAACCTTCTCCGTGCTACTCAGATGAAGAACTGGGCCCATTATTGTCAGTTGAGATTGGTGGTGACTTAGTGGAGAGAAGAGGGCAGTTTATTGTAAAACTGTGAGATTTATGTGGAGCCCTGCATGAGACTTGTTCGTGTGTCTGGGCTGTATGGTGTGTATTCAAATGTGAGCACAAATGTGTGCATATCTATTCCTGTTATAGAAGAAGTGCTAACAGAAGTTCATGGAACTGAGTCTTTTTTTCAGAATATAGAAATATCCTATTTTGAGATTACCTTTTCTTATTTTTTTATCTCATTATAGTTCTCTGTGAAATTACAATATCAAACAGTGTATTTAATTTAGACCCTTTTCTTTTAAGTTTTACTTTCACTGGACAACACAAATGACATATGTGAACTCATTCTCTGAATTTGGAAGCTCTTCAAACATAAAGTCTAACGCTTAGTGGCAAATTATGTACCCTTTCCTAAAGGGCAAAATTATTCTTTAAAAAACATATTATTTTTGTATGTATATTTTGCCTGTATTTATGGCTGTGCATACATGCATGCAATACCTAAATAGACCAGAAGAGAGTGTTGGATCCTGAACTGGCTGGTTGTGCCAACTTGACACAAGCTAAAGTCACCACAGAGAAAAGAGCTTCATTTGAGGAAATGTCTCCAAGACTTACAACTCTAAGGCATTTTCTCAATTAGTGATCAGTGTAGAATGGCATAACCCATTGTAGCCCCTGTGCTTACACAAAGCAAGCTGAGCAAGCCATGGAAAACAAGCCAGTAAGCAGCATTCCTCTATGGCCTCTGCATCAGCTCCAGGCTCCAGATTTCTGCCCTACTGAGTTTCTGTCCTGACTTCTCGAATAATGGACTATGATCTGGAAGTGTCACCTGAATAAACCCTTTTCTCTCCAACTTGCCTCTTGGTCCTGATGTTTCATCACAGTAAGACAAACCCTAACTAAGACATATCTTTGGTGCTAGAGTCACAGGTTGTAATGAGCTATCATGTGGGAATTGAATCTCCTGTGCACTGATAAAGTAATTAGATCTCTTCACTGCTGAGCCATCTTTCCAGTTCCACAGAAAACATTTCTACTTCAACTTGGTCACTTTTCACAAAATTCTACTGGTAAGGAATAGTTATCTTTTCCCTCTGGACAAAATTTGAGGATTCAGTGACGGCTAGATGCCAATAATTTGATCAGTTAGGAATGTAGCTATTTTTAAGCCCAGATGTTCTTTATTAGGATACAATTATGACACTGCCTAAAGTTGCCCAGACCTGTGGAAATATATCAATGCATAGCTTAGGAGAGCATACAAATATAGGAAGACAACTGCACTTGGCTTTGACCTCTGAAATGATAAAGGTCCTCAGTGGCCTTCCTACCACACCCAAACTCACAGTGGAGGCCATATATGAAGAAACAGTTGCTAGCAAATCTTAATTATGTAAGACTTTGTTGAGGTTAGTTAACATTATTGAGGTTAAGTCCCATGGAACTGCAGCAGGCAGTAGCCTAATACCAGAGGAAAATGAAATATTTTGACATGAGTTCAAGGATCACATTTTGCATGCTGATGCCAAAATAAATATTGGGACTTTTAAACACAAGTCTCCAAGGTAAGGCTGTCATAAAGTGAATTAGTGTTTGATGACATTTAAATTTTATCAAGAAATATGTGCATGTTCTAAAAGGTCATTTGGTGTTGACTGCAATGCCAAAAGGTGTCTCTCATAAGCATAGAGTATACATAGTTTCTAAGTGTCAGGAAAAAGTGTCTCTCTTCTGTGTACTGCTTGAGATATACAACATACATTCATAGATACTGAATCTGGTGGCAGTCTGACATTAAATGGGATTGTTACAAAATCGACCAAATAAAATATTGCTTTCTGTGCTTCGATGTATTCAACATGTACAACCCACACTCGATATGTAGGATATCCTTCATAAAGCAAATCTTAATATATATATATATATATATATATATATATATATATATTTATATATATACACACACACACACATATATATATACACACACACAACATATATGTTGTGTGTACATGTATGTGGCGTGTGTGTGTGCGCATGTGTATGCCCATGTGTATGGGTACATATGATTGCAGTGACCATACATTATACATGTATGTAGAAGCCAGAAGTTGATATGAACAGCTTTAATTTTTCCAAGTTACTTTGCTTCTGAGATTCTACTCTCTTCACCTCCAAGGCTCTGAGATTAGAAAAGTGAGCCATCATGCCACCCTGGGTGAATACTGCTGATGTGAACTCCAGTCTTCCTGGTTTTCAGCACACAAGCTGTCAACTAAGCCACCTACCCAGTACCTCACCATGAGTTCTTAAGCATTTCATTGTCAAAGTGGACCACCTACACTTTTTCTAGTATTCCTATATACGTGGAGAATAGGGATCATGCAGACTCTGAATCTAGTTACCCAGTGTGGATTCCCTCTCACTGTCCACTCCATCATTGCTTTTAGTTGGTTCCTGCCACACATTGGTAAATAAACAAATACAGCTAACATGGAAATGTGTGTGTGTGTGTGTGTGTGTGTGTGTGTGTGTGTGTGTTTTATATTGAACTTGCCTACTTAAAAAATTACCCTGATACAGTTCATCCAAAACAATGGATCTGGCTCAAAGCAAAATGAGAAAGCAGGGGCAGACAGGTGAAGCTCCATCACCAGCCAGGACCTCAGCAGATGCTTCTCTGCATGTTGCTGTAGGTGAGAAGAAAACAAACCAACTAGCCTAGCTCTGGTGGCTGATTCCCAGCATTGTGAGCAATTAAATAGGGCTGCATAAAGGCAGAGCACCTTGGCACGGTTCACTGTGCTTCTGCAGATAACTGCTACAGAACCATCCTTTCATCACTTGATTTTGATTCTGTAAACCACATTTGTAGCTGATGGTATACAGCCCATTTCCTTTGTTGGCTCTAAACAGGTGGAAAAATTAAAGATATGTTTGGGAAAGAGCAGATACTGTGTGGGCAGCCTCGTGACAAAAGCTTGAGTCTAATGAAAACCAATAAGTTCCAGGAGCATTGCAGGATCAGGTAGTGGGTGTAATAAATAGAAACCTATACAGTCCATGAAGCACACACTCTGCTCACTCTTATAGTGCCACCTTTGTCAAGAGGATTTGCCTCGTCTCTAAAGGGAAGCAGTATTTTAAACATCTATTCCCTCCTTCTTAAGTATCTCTGGTTAGTGGAATCACATGGTGGGCCCTTTCTGATTTCTGCTTCATACTTCAAATTTAATTTATTTGAATGTGCAAATTGGTTTGACAGCGATGTGGTAAACTGTGCCTGGTTATGAAATGTTAACTTGCAAGGCACAATCACCTTAAAAAACGTTCCCACAGTACTCATCTGATGCCATTCTGCTTATTGCAGGCATCTCTGATCAGACCAAATCAGCCATAATCAGGCAGTATTTACAACTCAGCCAGGCTTAAAACACTGACGTCTGGCTTGTGAGAGCAGGTGGCTTTGGGTAGGAGTTCCCGGATGGTTTCTCAATCAATACTTATGAATACCTTTAGAGATGAGACAGCAAAACCTTTAGACAGTACTTTAAACCATTAAAGTAGACTACCTCTGCTTTTTTTCTCCCTCATCTTTTTCTGTAAATCCAGATTATTTCCCCATACAGCTTTTGGTATGATGGGCAGAAACTAATTTATTTTCTTGAGATGAATGAAAATATCTTCAAGCTAGTTTATAGGCCTCTTGCCTAATTTTCTTTTACAGTGGAACATTCAGTCACTGGAACACTGGGACTGGAAGGAAGAGTGACCAAGCAAGATGTTAGGAGGCTTTCAGGGAGCTCCCCTCCTTCAGTAATTTCATCATTAATGAATAATTCAGTGTCTATTGTGCCACAGCTCTTTCCCATGATTTAAAGACAGACTTTGGTAAAATGGGAAAGCCTCTTATCTTTTGGAGATTGTATTCCATTTATGTTGGCGCATAAAATCTAGCATCTCTGTCATTAAGTGCGAATCATTGTGTGTGTGTGTCCCCCCAGGAACCTCTCCACACCCTCATGCATACGTGCATGTGCACATTGAAGTTGATGACACGCAGAAGGACAAAAACTATGGTATAGTCTTTGTGTCTGTATTAGTTACTATCTCTGTTAACCTAACAAAATCCCCAACAAAGCAACTCAAGGTAGGAAGGGTTTGGCCCATAGTTTGATGCACCAATTCATCAGCATGGAGAATACATGGCTGACAGTAAGAAAGGCTCTAGTGGTAACTGCCTGATTGGGAAGCATTTGGTTGTATTAAGTCCTCAGCCATGATCAGGGCCATGAATGCTGGGACCTTGTTGGTCTTCTCTTTTTATTTTGTGTGTCACATGGTATGATGCTGCCCTTATTCAGGATGAGTCTTTCTTCCTTCAGTAACTTCTCCAGAACTGCCCTCACATACATGCCCAGTAATTTCTCCTAAATGAATCCAAATCCAGACAAGACTCCCACTAGTCAGTTAAGAATTCCAGCTCCTCTAGAGAGCGCCATCTGGTGTTCAAGCTTTTTAATACATGGCCCTAGAATATTCAGGATTTCTAATAGAAAAGCTGGGGACATTTAATTAGAGAGCTTCAAATCTCTTCTACTCTCCACAATATGTACCAGTGATGCTGTAATCAGAAACCAATTCTTTCTGTTGATTCTTTTTGGACTTTTCTGTGGGAAATATGCCCAGAAAAGTGACCCTTTCTAAAACCAGTAAGTTAAAAAATCACTTCTTTCTGCTCAAGTGATCAACCTGAGACTCTGCCTTGAATGTGCCCCCTTTGTCTTAGAGGACGCCTCCATGGCTGTACTGAGTCTATAGGGTGTTGTGTGCAAAGGGATAACAGGGCAGTTAGCTGTGTTTTCCAAGAGATCAGCACACAGCTTTGGGTTGTGCTAATAAAATATACAGTGGTGAAGGAAGCTGTGTCTTATTCCTGGGTTTGTTTATTTGTTTCGTTATAAAAATGCAAGAGTGTGAATCATTGACTTGTCTACAATGAAGGCGTGTCAGAAGAATGCTGATTGGAGGCTCTCCATTTGTTGCACTGTGTGGTCAGATTCTTGAATCTTCCTAATTAGAAGTCCATTGCAGTGGATCAGTTTGATAGTAGTAATAGAAATGGATCTTAAGTAAGATCTGTAATTTAGGATAAGGTTTCCTCTAGAACTCAAAAGAATAACATAAAGATGTTGTATCTGTAAAATTTATGTTGTGATAATGTTACCAGTATTGTAGATTGAACTCAGAGTCTTGCACATGCTAGGCAGAGGTTACCAATGAACTTTACCCATAAACTCTAATGCATTGTGCTCGATAGTGCCCAGGATGAAGTTGTTAGCTAACTGAATAATACCTATAATTACCTATGATGACAGGGCTTATATCACAATCAGGGCACTGGATTGTTCCCTTTCAAAGAGTGGTCTTATGAATGACTCTGTGTTTTGAATGAGTATGTGTGCCGAAATCTCCGGGATGATATCATGTTGCCATGTTTATAGGAATAGAGAGTTGAATGTGATAGAGATTTGGTCTGCAGGAATATGAGAGGCAATGTTTGTCTGGGACACTCTAAGGGCAGTAAGTGGAAGGTATAGAAAATCCTCCAACCACAGGCTGCTGCAGTATATACTGCATGGAAAATAGGACCTAAGGCCATACTAGCAAGGTGCATTCATCTCCAGGTGATGAACGATGGGAATGAAGAATTTCACTAGTATGTAGTCTGAAAGCTGTAATCAAGAATAATGTGGTATTAGTGATGTTCAAGTTCTCTGATAGATATCACCCATTTTTCTCAGGTTTGGTTACTGGAAAATTATATCATGAAGGAGGTTATTCAGTGGAACAATAGGGGAAGTGGTTCTCTCTTTAGCCACTCCATTTGTATATAGACAGCTTTTAATTATAGATTTTGATTTTTATAGGTGACACTTTAGTTTGTGTTCGGTTATATGAACTGTTTTTCCCAGTTTATCAAAAATAGATTTGACAATCGAGTTTCACCTGGGATTTTCCAGGGAATTATTTATTGTAATAAACCATAGACACTTTCACAGTCTGTATGTTCTGCATCACTGTTCTACACTAAAGGGAAAAGGAATGTCTTGAAAAGACAGCATGTGGGCCGAATAAAATCCCAAGTCTTTACTGAGTAGAATACTGGAAAATACTAAAACAAACTAACACTATGCAGAAAACATAGCTTAGAGTTCTAATTAAATAAACACTTAATTACATTAAGTGACTTAAAAGTATGGTGATGGTATCAGTTATAGGATCCATTAACATAATTTAGATGTCATATAGCTTGGGAACAAACGGAAGAACATAGGCCTCGACTCTATCCTACAGGTCCTAAATGTGAGGTTGGACTTCCTCTGTGGTTAAGTACCAATGGTTAAGGAATGCTATGGTGTGGTTTAATGTCAATCTCTGAGATTTGCCATCAAATAACAAAGTGAATTTGTAATTTCTGATTTTCTAATTTTAGTACCTATGTTAGAAGGAGGAAATATATTTGACATATAAAATTCATGTTAGCACAATTAAAAATTTAGCTTTTACCTCCATTAATTTAAAAAAAGTCAACGTTTCATGTAGCTTATTTTTAAATTCAAAGAGATGTAGTGATTCATAGATTCCTGTTGGAAAATGTCTTAAGTTACTCACTGTAAAAGTGATAAAATACACTGTCATGCCTTAGAGAGAAGAATTCACTAATAGTTTGAACCATATGTGTGCCAGGTGCTGTGCAAATCATATGAATCATATGACTCTCATGGTTAAATCAGAAAATCAAGCTTCCAAGAAAATTAATAAAGCCAGAAATGGAAGAAAGGATGTTAGACCTAGAATCAGCTGGTTCCAAACCTCTTATTCTTTCTTCTACACAATGCCATCTCTACTATCAGTATCTTAACTATAGCCAGAAGCTAATAATAGCTGAAATTCAGTTATAGCCTATAAGTCATCAAATTGAAATCTTATTTTACTACTATAAGTTCTCATATTTTAAGATATATCAGAGGTGTATTAAGAATATAAACAATTATTTAAAACAAAAACAATAAGAACAGGGAATGTTTAAAAGCATAGACAAACACACACATAAAGTAAATACACCTCTATAAAAACAAAGCATTTTCAGAAAATATCCACACTCCCAAAGCAACCATTTTATTTTGTAGTCAAACTATGGAAAAATATAATCTTGCTTTTATTTTGAGCTTCATGATTATTTAGCAGTACTTGATGGTCTGATGCTTTCCTTTCCTGTGTGCACAAGGAAATGCTTACCCATCTTCCAGTGACAATATCTGAAAGAATTTGTCACCTCCTGTCCATGCATGTAACTTCTGATACTTTCAGAGCTTACAGCATTTCATTTTCACTCTCCCAGATTCTGATGCTTTCACCTGGTGAAAAGCTGTGTGAAGTAGTTTGTGTGCACTTCACAAGCCTATAAAATAACTGTCATGCAGGCCTGGAATGAGCTGACACTAAATGGATTCCTCCACTAGACAGTATATGGTCCAAATAATCAGAATTGCTTTAATTGAATTTCATTTACCACAATGTAACAGACTTTCAATTAGGTCAACTTTAAACTTTGCCTGCCATAATGACAGCTGAGTTAGCAAAGCAACTAACATCTGTTGAGAAAGAGACAATATTTTCTCAGGTAGTCTCATCACTTGTTTTTGAAAGCAGAGTTGTAATTATATAACCTCTATTTATGCAACCCATCACTGTTAATTTTAATCACACAGATTTGTTGTTTGTTTCTTACTAGGAGGGAGAAAGACATCTCATTATATTTAACACAGTGTTAACATACGGATGTGTGTCAGGCCAGCTGAGCAGCTATCCCAGTGAAACGATAATCTCTCCGACAACCTGATAATGAAACCACCAAACTCAGAAGGACATCTGATACACAAAACTACTGTTGATGCATATTTGCATACTGATACATTATGCAAATGACAGGCCACTATTGTATTAACATGGACCTAAGAAGAGTATTGTTATCTAAGACTAGTTTAGAATTTAATAATTCTACCTACATATGCAAATCAAGATGTAAATCACATGGATGTAATACAATGAAAGCTGGGAGAAAATTGAAATATGAAGTAACAGGTATTCATGTAGACATATTAAAATAATATTAATTAGTAAAGTATACTTATAAAACAGCCAAGTGAAAAGAATTCGAAGTGCATACTGTCATTATTAAAATTAGGCAAAAATGGATCAGGATGTGGTGGCACATGCATTTAGTTCTAGCTCTTGGGAGGCAGAGGCAAAATGATCTCTGTGAGTTCCGGGTCAACCTCATCTACACAGTAGGCTTCTGGCCAGTCAGAGCCATGCAATGAGCCCTTGTCAATGTGAAGGTGTTTGAAATTACCTAGGAGACACAACTCTATATGGAGGCTTCTAGAAATGAACAACCGGTGGGAGAAAACCTCCCATAAGAGCAGATGGCACATTCCGATGGATTGATAAAGCCTACCCTAATCTGTTTTGTGGTATGATGATAGCTAATTATATTACAGGTGCTTGACTTAAAAAAAAAGTAGGTGGCATCAGTCTAAGGGGCCCAGACATGAACACATCTTAGGAATATGCTTTATCATCTACTTGCCTTCATGGTTTTCTAAGCAAGCACATATATTGTTCCTGCTGTTGTTGTCTGCAGATGTCAGACTCTTGACTTTTGTCAGTGTGGGATTTCAAGGTAACTTTAGATTTCGTGGGCCAGATTGGGACTGTAGAGATGTCTAGATTCATGGACAGTTTCCAGGATTTTAGGTTGTCTAGCATGAAGACAGCCACAGTTGGACTACCCAGGACCTATCTTATAAAGCAATCTAGCAACCCCCTCTGTTATGTGTATGATACACTATAAATATACAGTCTATTGTTTCTGTTCCTTCTCAGTTCATCTCTGCCTTTACCTTGCTGAACAGGAGTTTCTCACTAAGAACTGGACAGCATTGACTGCTGGTTCTCTTAACTCAAGACATGTACATGTGTGTAAGAAATGCATATAGGAGAGGTGGATATGTATTTCAACTGACAGAACATTTACCTAGAGTGGACAGACTGGCTCCAAGTTCAGTCCCCATTATCAAACTCAGTGTGGTGTGAACACCTATAACTGCAGCATTTAGGGGGTTCTTTTCAAGTACACGGTGAACTTGTGACCAGCTTGTGCTACATAAGGTCCTTCCCTCAAAGAAAAAAAGCTTTACAGACCAAGTTGGCTTTGAACTAGCAGTGATCCCCTTGCCTCCACTTCCTGAATGCTGGGATTACAGGTGTGTGCCTCCATGCACAGAAATTAACCAGCATTTTTTAAATACCAGTTGGCTACCCTAACATATTATTTACTACTTTATTTAAGCAGTTTATTTTTAAAATATTCATTAGTTTTTACTATATGGTGTGCTTAGACCCAGATAAAATTGACAGTGTTTTATCCCCTTCACGTTACTGCATTATTGGGTAGAAAGTAATGAAGTGAATGCCTTTGAACAAAAAGCAGGTAATCCGTATTCAGAGAGGAGAGTTATACATTCACCCCTAATGTACAAATTTCTGCAAGCTGAATCAGAAACTCAGTGACTGCTCCTAGAAATCTGTATATTAAAATGTCCCTGGGACTCATCAACACCTAATCAAAGAATTCTACTTTTTCAGCCATTTAAACTGGCATCTTCTAGAGAAAAGATATCAATTCACAAGAATGTCTAACTTTATTATTATTTCCTGAGAGATCTTTCTCAGTAATTTCCTTTGAATAATAACAACCACAAAAAAACCAAACAATCCTCTGGTCATCATGTGAAGGGCAGATTAAAGAAATGGGTACCCCAAAAGATTTTCCACCTTACCACAAAAACACTTGCTCATCTATGTTCATAGCAGCTTTACCCATAATAGCCAGAAACTGGAAACAACCTAGATCCCTTAACTGAAAAGTGGATACAGAAAATGTGGTTCATTTACACAATGGGATACTACTCAGCTAATAAAGACAAAGACATCATGAAATTAGCAGGCAAATAGATAAAATTAGAAAATATCATCCTGAGTGAGGTAACCCAGACTCATAAAGACACACATGAAATGTACTCACTTTTAAGTTGATATTAGCCATAAAGTACAAGATAACCATGTGTAATCCACAGACACAAAGAAGCTAAGTAACAAGGAGGGTAAAGGGAGGATGCTTGATTCTCATTTGGAAAGGAAAATAAAAAAGATGTTGGAAGTGGATGGAGGGAGGGAACTGGGTGAAAGAGGTGTTGGGGAAGGAAACAGGGAAGGAGATTAGATATAGGGAAATGAGGGGCTGGGAAAGAGAAGAGAAATTGGGGGGCATCACTGGGACTACTTAGAGACACAGAAAAGGGAGGCTCTTGGGATTATATGGGGGTGACCTTAGCTAAGACTTTAAGCAGAGGAGCATATGTAGCCTGAAGTGGCCATCTCTTGTAATCAGGTGGGAGAGGATGTGCTTAGTCCTGCTGGTACTGGATACATTAGGTGGAGGAGTTGGTACCCATGGGAGGTGTAGGATGGGGATGGGTGTAGGAGGTATGAGGGCAGGACTAAAAGAAGTGGGAGGGGGAGCTGCAATCTGGATGTAAAGTGAATAAATAATTACATTATGAAAAAGAGAAAAAAAATGGGTATCCTTAACCATAAATTCTACCAGACCATTAATGAGCAATATCACTAGGCTATAGGAGAGTGGCTAATAATGAAAGTTGGGCTCATGTCAGGGAGAGAAATTTTAGGATCCTAAAACTAGGATGACAGACTACAGAGAGATGTTTTTAGGTGAAGTGCTTTCTGTAGATGATTGAAGAACTGAGTTCAATCCCCATAGTTCATATGATAATGTATACTTGTTATCATGACACTGTTCCATGAGCAGCCAGCTTAGCCTACTTGACAAGCTCCTTGTTAGAAAGAAATCAAGTCTCAAATAACAAGGTGGGCAGATCCTGAGGAATAACAGCTGAGGTTGGCCTTTGTTTCCTACAAATATCTGTTCATACATGTGTACCCACATTTTTATGGGGATGACATACATACATGCACACATACATGCACATATATACATATACACATATACATGTATATACATTCATAGACATGTACTTCATACAATCTAATGTATAATCTGTAGAGGGTGTAGATTGCCATGTTCTATTCTCCTACAGCTTCAGAACTTGGATCAGTAGCTGCTTTGTAGGGTGTGGTGCAAACTTGTAGAATCAAGGGAGACACAATAATGATAGAAAAGTTAATGCTGACTTGTTGTTTAGTTATTATAAAACACTTATATATAGATAACTTTAATAGTTCATATAGATAACTTCATTTGATCTTTACAACAAATTTGTGGCGTGAACATGACCAGGTCTGTTTTACAGACATGATAGTTTTGGGGGAGTACTGTGAACACAGAGATGTGTTCATAGGGCTGCTTTGGAGATCTGAACCTGTGTCTCCAGACACACCTATTTTGCCTAGGACTTTATTTAGATAGCTATCCTCTCAAACTTCTGTTCAGTTTTGTTACTTGATTTTAGCATCTATTACCAAAAGCAACCTTATACAATTCTATGCATTAATCCTATGAGAAGGGTGTATACTTGGAAATTTAGAACTACTCTATATTTGTTTATATCAGAACCAATTTTATCTTTCTCACAATAAAAATAGAAGTCAATAGTTAGGATTCAATCTCAGGAAATAATATTACCTTACCATTTTAACTCTGAGCAACCTCAGAATCTGTGCTGATCATCACCAGATGAGTCACAGGATAGAATAATTACCTTCATAGTCCTTATATGACTTGACTTAAATAGGACAATTGAAATACTTCTGTTCTTAGATGGTTTTAAAGTTATGTTTGATTCATGTTATAAATTAGTAAATACTGGATCTTCACAAATTATTAATGAAGAATGGAAAAGAAATTGTATTATCCAAGGGGCTTCATGCTGTTCTAAGTCATTGCTCTTTTCAGATCATTCTTTTTTTTTGGCGAATATGTGAGCACTCATTATCTCATCAGGAATAAAGTTGAGCTCAAGGTGAGTTAGATGCAGCCATGTTTGATCTCACAGGAAGTCACATGCATATACTTGAGCTTTCTCTGTTTGACTTGTACTTATAAAATGAAAGGGGGTGCTACTGAGAGAAAGGATGAATATTAGCAAAGAACGGAAGGTTAATGATTAAAGCAGATGCCACTTGGCCAAGGGTCCTGTTGATCCATGCATCTCTACTAGCCAAGGTTTCCACAGAGGAACAGAACCAACAGTAACTATGCTTCCACCACCACCATTGTGAGAGGTGGAGCATACCACCATCTGCCATCATCAGCTGGAGAACCAGGGGAATTAGAAACATAACTGAGTTGTAGACTGAAGGCAAGGAGTAGAGCAAAGGACCCCAAAAGGTAAATGCTGTCCCAAGAGTTAAGCATGAGAACTATTGGCTCCAATCTCAATGGTAGGAGGATGCAGACATCTCAACTCAAGCAGTGAGAAAGTGTATCCATCTTCTACCATTTTATTCTTTGTTCTCTCTCAGATTGTAGCTCAATCAGGTGAATAAGATGCTATCTCTTCTGAAAAATGCTTACTGACACATGAAAGTGGTATTTATGAGGAATTTCAGGGTTTTTTTGTTTTTTGTTTTTTTTGGTTTTTTTTTTTTTTTTTTTTACGTATACCAATCAAGTAAGAGGACACACACACACACACACACACACACACACACACACACACACATCACATTTGGCTCCTTGAAAACTGACATTTACATTCATCTCCCCAAACCATAATATTCAAACAAAAACAACAATATGTTCGGTATTCTGCCAACATCCTGTGACTTGAATGCTTGGATGTAAAGTTAACAACACTTGTGTGCTGACACAGCACCAAGACATCTTATTTTGTATGATATAAACAGATGTGAATACACAAATGTATAAATTAACATAGATAACTCAGAGAATGTGTCTGTGATACCAGACAATGATTAGTTTTTAATGCCAAATGTATAACTTTAATTAATATATAAAAGGAATGGGAAAGTGATAGCCTGTGGTTGTTAGCAAGTTCAGTCAGTTAGCAAGTCACCAAACCTGATGACTCTACTTTATTATCCAGAAGCCACATGGTGGAAGGAAAGGACAGACTTATATAACCTGTTTCCTGACCTACCTCTCTGACACACATACATTCTATGGTGCACATGTGTGTGCACACAATCACACAAATAAATGCATGTAACAGTTATTTAGAAAAGCTACAGGTTGTTTGACCTCACAGGACAGACAGTAAACTGATAGAAAAAGATTCAAGTCAATACATTATATAATAAAATTGTTTTATAGGTATGCCTTTATCCTGATTCAAAGAGTGTTTTAGGTTTTATGCATACATTTTATCAATCCACTTTTCAGAAAAAAATGAAGATTTATTTTTATTTAATGTGTCTGAGTGTTTTGTCTGCATGTATGTATGTGCAACATACACGTGTATGTATGCCTGCAGAGTCCAGAAGAGGGAGTCAGAACTCTTTGGACTGGTGCTTCGGATGGTTGTGAGCTGCAGTGCTCTTAACCACTGAGCCTACTCTACAGACATTATCAATCCACTTCTGCAATCATCTTTTTTGCTCATTGTTTAAAACTAGAAATAATGGGAAATATAATGGTAACACATCATGAAGGAGAGTGAGACCAGCACACGTTTTTGTAAATCCTTAATAATTCTCAGCATTAATTATCATGTAAGAACCAGAAATTAAATAAAACTTTATCAATCTTACAGTTTAAAATATTTTGTTACATTTTTTTCCCTGAAGGTTAATTGCATGCCATTTATATCTATCTCAGCTACTTTTCTTGATGCTCTGATAAAATACCGGACAAAAGCAACTCAGACAGAAGAATTCATTTGGGATTACAGTTGGAGTTGCCACAGTCCATCCAGGAGCAGATGATATGGCAGCAAGTGTATGAGCACTCACATGGTGTCTGCTGTTTGGAAGAAGAAAGAAATGAGTTCTGGTGGCTTCCTCCTCTTTTTTTCTTTTTCTTCAGTGTGGGACAGCAGTCTATGGGATGGTGGCTCCCACATTCCAGGTGGACCTTTCATCCTCATCTTTGGAAACACTGTCACATAAAACATATCCAGAGGTGCACCTTCTAGTTTATTCCCAAGCCAGTCAAACTGACAATATTAACCAACACGATGACTTTAAGCATTTTCCAGTAATGATATAGCTTACATTATATAATAGTTATGTATCTTGATTTGGCTCTCTGTGAATTTTATTACTTTTTCATATAACAAGAATTTATTTCATGCAAACATTTACACTGCAAATGTGGTCATCATTCTGATTTGCAAAGAGGATGCTACAAGATGCTCAATGAATACATGAATTTGTGCCTCAGTAAGACTTGATGGAGCCATGATGTCATTCTTTGAGCAAATTACCTAGTATCAGAAAAACTGAACAATGTGTCATTGGGATAACTGTGAAAAATTGCTTAAGATCATGGCTGGATGGCTGATAGGAAAATAGCTTCCTATGCTAATGAAAACAATTCATATTCATTCATTTTTACTTAGATTGGTCCATTGCTTACCGAAAGAAGTGTTCCTGCAAGGAAGCAGTGCATTTTCTGACTGTGAGTCTGCCAGCTAACAAGGTCTGTGCTCTGGTACTCACCCCTCCCCACTGCAGATGGCTCACATTTGCATACAGACTGACAAAAGGGTAAGAGCCTTAGACTCCCTCCCTGAGGACTTATTTGTTTTAATTGTTACTTTAATGCCTGGAACACAAGAAATGAATCTTACAGGTTCTTTCTGGGCTTTATAGCTTCTTAAGTTTTGACTCTCTATTATTCTCTTGAATGATATATTTCATTTCCAAAGTTAATCCAGACAAATCTCTAAGCAATGAGTGCAGAGTCACACAGTATTGAAGTCTGCCACACTGTCATTTCTTCCTAGGGCTCTGCTTTTAAAATTTTGAGAAGGATAGAGTTTAGAAGTTTATTGCTTATCCAAACAACATAGAACATTAAGGACTGGAAGATATTCAGGGGATGGGGTATATGGAGGAACTCTTAGGTAAATCTAGGAAGAATGGTGGCAGCCAAAGTAAACAATAGTAGAAAGCATGTGTTTTCTCTCTACCAATTTTGTTTGCTTGTTTTTAGTAACATAAAGAACCTGAAAAACTTCTGTAAGGCAAAGTAACATAAAGTTAAAGTTACTAAAAAAAAAAAACTAAAAACTAAAGTTACTAAAAAAAAAAAAAAACTAAAAACTAAAGTTTTTAGTAACATAAAGAAACTGAAAAACTTCTGTAAGGCAAAGAACACTGTCAATAGGACAAACCGCCAACCTACAGACTGGGAAAAGATCTTCACTAACCCTACATCTGATAGAGGGCTAATATCCAAAATATACAAGGAACTCAAGAAGTTAGACTTCAGAATACCAAATAATCCAATAAAAAATGGGCTATAGAGCTAAACAGAGAATTCTCAACTGAGGAATCTCAAATGGTGGAGAAACACCTAAAGAAATGTTCAACATCTTTAGTAATCAGAAAAATACAAATCAAAATGACCCTGATATTCCACTTCTACCAATCAGAATGGCTACGAAAAAAAAAAACCCTCTAGCAACAGCAGATGCTGATGAGAATGTAGAAGAGAAACATTCCTCCATTGCTGGTGGGGTTGCAAACTGGTACAACCACTCTGGAAATGAATCTGGCTGTTCAACAGAAAATTGGAAATAGTTCTACCTGAAGACCCAGCTATACCACTCCTGGGCATATACCCAAAAGATGTTCCACCATATCACAAGGACACATGCTCCACTATGTTTATAGCAGCTTTATTTCTAATAACCAGAAATTGGAAACAACCTAGATGTCCATCAACAGAAGAATGGATACAGAAAATGTGCTACATTTGCACAATGGAATACTACTCAGCTATTAAAAACAAGGACATCACGAATTTTGCAGACAAATAGATAGAACTAGAAAATATTATCCTGAATGAGGTAACTCAGACCTAAAAGAACATATATGATATGTATTCATTGATAAGTGGATATCAGCCAAAAGGTTCAGAATACCCATGATTTAACACATAGACCTTATGTGTTATATCAACAAGAAGGAAGGCCCAAGTGTGGATGCTTCAATCCCACTCAGAAGGGGGAGCAATATAATCATAGGAGACAGAGAAAGGGAGGAACCTTAGTGGGAGAGGGGAGGGCAAGAAACAAAAAAAGGTCAAGATTAGTTTTGGGGAAGACAGGAGAGAAGCCCAGAGGGCCAGGAGAATGAATAGAAAGTCCCAGACACCAGAATGTGAGATGCTCCCAGGACCCAGTGGGGATGACATTAGTCAAAATACCCAATAGCATAGAGATAGAATCTGAAGAGACCACCTCCAGTATATAGACATGTCCCCCCCCCAAAAAAAAGGAGTACTGAAGGAAAGGACATCCAGAGACCACCCAACCTTGAAATCCATCCCATCAATAGACACCAAACCCTGTCACTATTGATGGTGCCAAGGTGTGCTTGCAGACAGGTGCCTGGCATGGCTGTCCTCTGAGGGGCTCTGCTAGCACCTGACTGAGACAGATACAGGTACTTACAACCAACCATTAAACTAAGCCTAGGGACACCTGTAGAAGAGTTAGGGGAAGGACTGAAGGAGCTGAAGGGGATGGCAACCCTATAGGAAGAACAACAGTAACAACTAACCAGACCTCTCAGATCTCCCAGGGACTAAGCCACCAACCAAAGAGCATACATGGGATGGTTCGTTGCCCACCCCCCACATATGTAGCAGAGAACTGCTTTGTCTAGCTTCAGTGGGAGGAGATGTGCTTGGTCCTGTGGAGATTTGATGCCTCAGAGTAGGATGTTAGGGGGATGAGGTGGGAGTGGATGGGTAGGTGGGGAGTACCCTCTTAGAGGTGAAGTAGAGAGGGGATGAGGTGTTGGAGGGGCTCATGGAGGGGGAACCGGAAAGGTGGACCACATTTGAAATGTAAATAAATAAGTAAATAAATAAATAAATAATAAAAATACACAGTCTATAGACATAAAGAGAAAAAAATAATGTAAAAAGTAAGCAAGCAACCAGCTAACTAGACAAAAAAAAAAAATCAAAAATCATGAACTTGTCAGAGTTTTGGATTTCAAAAGTAAGTTTAAAACAATAACCATTGTCCTTGCCTTCTCTCTTCGATGACTTTGTCTTCCATAGGCTATGTCATCTGAGGTTTGTGGTCTCTTATCTGTGTGACAGAATCCATCTTACTTCTCATGGTAAATAACAGGAGTATTTGCTTGTACTAGCTTGGAATTTCAGAGAGTATAAAATTAAGATTTCCTTAATTAATTAGGTTATTAGCATTCTATACGGCCGATTATTAGACCATTTCTATCTATCAATACCTTCTCATAAAACATGTTCTTCTCATTGTTTGGGTCAGAAGAGTTCTTAAAACTGGACAATGGAAATAAAACCGATTGGAAGAAACTAGGAAAGGAAGAGAAAGTTCTGATTGTATTTATTTTTTTAAGCAACCATAATTGTCCTCTGTCAGCAGCACCCCCTGAGATGGTCTCTTATAGAATTTTAATGTAGTAATCAGAGCCAAGGCATAAAAATACCATATTGCATTAAATACAAATTTAGTGCATGCTCAAGATCAGATAATTTTCAAGAACATGATTTGATCATGTGATTCTGTTCATGGTTTAGACCTTCAGAAAAATGAGGAGCATTGCACACTATGGGGAGTGAAATTACTTCCACATCTTGTTTCCCTAGACTTAGTCCAAACAAGAATATCACTTTTAAATAAGTTTTCTACCCAAACATGCCAAGTTACTCTTTCCTCTCTTTCTATTTGTCTCTCTGATTCTCCTTGTCTCCCTCTAACTTTTCATCTTTCCATCCTTCCCT
>JANHMN010000027.1:2820015-2835052 GCA_030674055.1 Rhabdomys pumilio
TTCCTTCCTTCCTTCCTTCCTTCCTTCCTTCCTTCCTTCCTTCCTTCCTTCCTTCTTTTCTTCTTTTATTTCTTTCTGTCCACCTTCTTCTTCCACTCTTCCTTCTCTCTCTGACTCTGTCTCTCTCTGTCCCTGTCTCTGTTTATCTCTGTCTCTCTCTCTGTTTCTGTCTCTCTGTTTATCTCTGTCTCTCTCTGTCTCTTTGTCTCTCTCTGTCTCTTTCTCTCTCTCACACACACACAAGTACACACACATGCTGTTTTTGTGAGACAGAACTTTCCTTTGTAGGGCAGGTTGGTTTAGAATTCATTATGTAATTCAGGGTTTCTTCAGTTCAGGGTAAAACTCCCATCTCTTACTGCTGAGTGCTAAGGTTACAGACACTTGTCATGATGCCTGCCTTGTATGTCTTTTATCTTTATATTGAGAGAGAAGTATCGACTCCTTTGATATTTTGTTGAATAACCTCTGTGTTATGCTGGGGTTGTTTGTGACACATGTCTATACCTCAAAGACACTCCTTGGGCCATGTTTCTTATTTTTCCTGTTCAGCTCCCATGGATGTCACCTGCTTTGAACTGTCAATTGGGCTGACTGCCATCCAGTTACCACTCAAAGTTTAGCCTCAACCACTGTTGCTTAAGATTTACATAGAGCTGCATTGAGAGTCGCAATATTTATGGGCAAGTTTCTGAAAAATAGACAGAAAATTCATACCTCCAAATGATCTACTAGCTATTCATAAATTAGCCCATGTGTACATATAAGTGCACCATCAGCCAAAACCACAGCTTTACCATCTCCCAGGACAGTAGCAATTACGGAATTGCCTTGTGGCATGAAGCCATAAGGTATGGAACAAAAATACCCTTAAAACATGAGTTGCTTTTATGCTGCATCTTTTTCCCTATGGTGGATTCCCTTGACAAATTTCTCACTGAGATGAATATTAGAAAACCTGGCCATGGCAGTTGAGTTACTCTCATCTCATATGCCCTGTAATTCAGATGCTTCTCTGCTTTTCAACACAAGTGTCTGGGACCATATCATTAGAGCAAAGCTAAAAGCAGGAATACCAGACATGGGCATTTCTACACTAGAATTGATGTTATTAAAATATTTATGGAAACATTTAAAGGTATTGTGCCATATCCTTAAGAAAGTATGTCATATAAAGGCATGTAAAAATTAATCAGAATCCAATTTCTTTAGTTTGGTAATCTAGCACTTTTAACATTTAAGAATTTCAGGTACATTACATACACACATTTAAAGAACAGATTTCAAGTTATAATAAAAGTGTATAATCCATTTAAGAATAAGGTGATAAGAGATAATAAATGTTATCAGTGATATCAGATTTTTCTTAAAACAACCCTCAACAATTGGGCAACAGCAATGTAAAGAATCATAGGAAGAATTGGTATAAAAAAGAACTGTTCAAATATTTTCATAAGATAGGTGTTCAAATAATGCTTATTTCAGTCTTTCTTTTCTTCCTTTTTTAAATTGAATATTATGTTTACATTTCAGATTTTACCCCCTTACCTCATTTCTCCCACCCAGGAACCCCTTATCCCATCCCCTTTCTCCTGCTTCTATGAGGATGTGCCCCCAGCTACCCCCCCTACTCAGACCTTCCCACCCTCGAATTCCCCCCTCTCAGTGTCCAGCCTTCATGAGACCAAGGATCTCCTCTCCCGCCTATGCCAGACAAGGTCATCCTCCCCTACATATACAGATGGAGTCATGGGTCCCTCCCTATGTGCTCCCAGGCTGTTGGTTTAGACCCTGGGAGCTCTGGTGTGTTGGTATTGTTGCTCTCCTCATGGGGCCACAAACCCTTTCAGTTCCTTCAGTCTTCTCTCTAACTCCTCCATTAGTAACCCCATGATCAATTCAGTGGTTAACTGTGAGCATTTGCCTCTGTATATGTCAGGCTCTGGCAGACTTCTAAGGAGACAGCTATATCAGGCTCTTGTCAGCATGCACTTCCTGACATCCACATCAGTCTACCTTTGGCAACTGCACATGGGATGGATACCCAGGTGGAATGGTCTCCAGACGGCCCCTTCTTCAGTTTCTGTCCCACACTTTGTCTCCATATTTGCTCCCTTGAGTATTTTCTTACTCCTTCTAAGTAGGACCAAGGAATTCTCAACTGAGGAAACTTGAATGGCTGAGAAGCACCTTAAGAAATGCTCAACATCCTTAGTCATCAGGGAAATGCAAATCAAAACAACCCTGAGATACCACCTCACATTAGTCAGAATGGCTAAGATCAAAAACTCAGGTGACAGTAGATGCTGGCGAGGATGTGGAGAAAGAGGAACACTCCTCCATTGTTGGTGGGATTGCAAGCTGGTACAACCACTCTGGAAATCAGTCTGGCAGTTCCTCAGAAAATTGGATATAGCATTACCTGAGGACTCAGTTATACCACTCCTGGACATATACCCAGAAGATGCTCCAACATATAACAAGGACATATTCTCCACTATGTTCACAGCAGCCTTATTTATAATAGCCAGAAGCTGGAAAGAACCCAGATGTCCCTCAACAGAGGAATGAATAAAAAAAAAAAAAAGTGGTACATTTACACAATGGAGTATTACTCAGCTATTAAAAATAATGAATTCAAGAAATTCTTAGTAAATGGATGGAACTAGAAAATCTTATACATCTTGAGTGAGGTAACCCAATCACAAAAGAACACACATGGTATTTACTCACTGATAAGCGAATATCAGCCCAAAAGCTTGAAATAGCCAAGATTCAACTCACAGACCACATGAAGCTCATGAAGAAGGAAAACCCAGTGTGGGTGTCTCAGTCCTATTTCAGCCTTTCTTAAGAGCCAAATCTGTGGTATTTTGTGAAGATTGCCCTTTGTATGGTTTATCAAGCCCAATTATTGCAGTGTTTGGATTCTTGAGCATGCCACATAGAAATGTTTTTGCTTAAATGGTAGAGACAGAACTACAAAACTCACATCTTACTACCCACTGTTTCAAATCCAAGAATTCACTTAGTTACTATGAAGAACATGGCTTTTTTGAATGCACCGTGAAAGGTTATTAAGTGGAAACAGGAGCGAGCGGGAGAAAGGAAATAGATTCAATGCTGCAGTAGGCAAAGAATAGAATTCTAACAAACGTTCAGAATCTGGTTGCTGCTAAACCTGACATTAACAAAATCAGATGCACATCAGCCAATACCTCTCGGCTCCGAAGGACTCACTCTTCTCAGCACTCAATTCCAAAGGAAATTAAACACGGAAAATAAATACTTCTCCATTCAGAGGTCATACTCCTTTTCATTTTTTTATTCCTAAATGGCTTACAGATATATTTCCTCAGAACAGCAACTAGATACCAATGAGAAAGCTGCTATATTTTATAGGACCTCAGAGATTTCATTCTAGGGTTAAAGGGGTGTAATTCTCAGGTTCCTGATGGAGCACCAAGGTATACACATAGGAAATCAATTGACTCTAGGAAAGAGTGAGGCACCTAGCCAAGAACTGTATTCATGCAATAAAAATTGCCATGAAGAAGCAGATGTTATTTCCAATCAGCTGGTGACAAAGCTTGAGTCAAACAGAAAATTTAAAAGGTAATTGCAAAGTCCATAAAAGTAAAAGCTCACTTTAAATAATGTTTTAGCTATACACCATAGCAATTTTATAATTTCTGAACAACTATGAATATAAGATAGAAAAAATTTCACCTGGACCATTTACCTAAAGCACCTGATTTAGCTGTATCCTCTTTTAAAATTTTATATCCTTTTGATATTAATTAATTTTAATATAATCACAACAGAGGAATGTTGTTGGTTGTTTTTTTTTTTTACCATTAGAATAAGCCCATAAAAAACAACCAGAATGCTGAATTTGTATTCATCATTTAAATATTATATCTTCCAATTTAAAATATCATATGTACATTAAAACAATATTATAAATAGTAGCTAGGAAATAAAAAGGTTACTGAATATGAAGAAATCATGGGCATATACCATGCCTTGTCACACTTTATAAAAGCCTAAAACTATTGGCTGGAGAGAGGACTTGATAAGAGTATGCACTCCAGAGGACCTGGGTTCAGTTCCTAGTGCCCTGGTTAGGAGGTTCATAATTGCCTGGAGCACCAGATCCATCCAGGGCATCAGCTCTATGCTTCTGGCCTTTGTAAGCACCTGTAGTCACTATACATACCCTCACACAGCCACACACACACATTAATAACTCATTAATATCGAGGCATGGTTTAAAAGAGCACTAACATATAAGTTCTAACCTTGACAGATTGAGAAATAATTATTGAACATTTTACATAGTAATACTAAAAATAAATGAAAATGATCTTAGAAGACATAAAATTTGGGAGCCATGGAGGAAGAAAGGTGAATACTTGAGTTAAATTTAAGGCTGTTCATAAATAAGCTTTGAAGTTATGGAACAGACATGCATTTTTTTCTATGCAAATATTAAGAAGCAAAGCAACATTTTTTCAAAAATGTTCACAGGCTATCCTTTCTTAGTTTTGAAAATCATATTCGGAGTAATGGGCTTTAGAATAGAATTTTCATATGTACTTGGAGCTTGTTGATTCTCCTTTGATGTTCGGTCTCCCTTGTGCCTGCCCCCTTCCTCTCCATGAAGCCTCCCCTCTACATTCATAGGGTGTTTATTCTGTTACCTTATTATTTCTTATCATTTTCCCCATTAACATCTCCTTGTCTTGGCAACAGCCTGAGTTGTTTGTGGATTTCCATGGGATCCATTTGGTCAACAACTCTATTGGATATATCCCAGTCCCTGTATTGGAAGCTTTGTTTGGTGAAAAGAGATGGCCAGTTGGGACTCCATCTCCCCCATTATTAGGACATGTCATTAGGATTACCTTCATATATATCAGAAAGTTATCGATGCACTAGAATTACATACCATTCCTCAAATGGCCTTAATTCTAGCAATGTATGATTTAAAGCTGTTCCACAAGATGGAACCCATACCTGATACTGCTTGGGTGATCAAGAACAATAATAGACTATATATCTTAGAGACCTAGGACAAAACCAAATACAACTGGTCTTAAGAAAAGTAGTGATAAAATGAGTCCTAATAATATTCTGCTATACTCATAGATCAATGCTTTGTTCAGCCATCATCAGAAAAGCATCATTACCTCCTGCAGCAGATGAGAACACATACAGAGTACAAGAGCCAGCTGTTATGCTGAGCGTGAGAGAGCCCTTGATCACAGAGTTCGAAAAAAATTGCCTCCATCAAATCCTTACCCTCAGGGCTCAGGGTATCCTTTGGAGGAGGAAGCAGAAAGAGTGTAAAAGTCAGGTTGGATGAATGATACCAGGAGAACAAGACCAACTAAATCAACATGATCAAAACTCATATGAACCCATAGAGACTAAAGCAACAAGCACAGAACCTACGAGGGTCTGCCCCTCTGGGTGTATATCATGACTTTCAGTTCACTGTATGTTTTTATGGGACTCCAGAGAGTCAGAATGAGT
Organism: Rhabdomys pumilio; assembly: GCA_030674055.1. Taxonomy (NCBI): domain Eukaryota; kingdom Metazoa; phylum Chordata; class Mammalia; order Rodentia; family Muridae; genus Rhabdomys; species Rhabdomys pumilio. Next base: position 2,825,554 of record JANHMN010000027.1, read on the forward strand.
GGGCCTCTCTTTCTTATGGTTTCTCCTGGGCTCCCCTCCTTCCATTGGGCTGCTTTGTTCAACTTCTATTTGTTTTCTGGTTTATTTTATTGTATCTTATTTTGTTCTGTTTTGTTTCTATCTCTTAGAAGTGTCCTTTTCTAATGAAGGACAGAAAGATGGTGGATTCTTTTGATGAAAATGATGAGATGAGAGAGAAGGTGGGGAGGAACTGGACAGGAAAACTATAATTAGGATATATTGTGTGAGAAAAGAGGCTATTTCCAAAAACAGATAGAAAAAAAAAAGAAAAACATAAAGGCCAGAAAGAAAGAAGAGGAGAGAAGGAGACAGGGAGAGAGGAAGAGAGGGAGGCAGAATAAGAGGGAGAGAGAAGGGGAGGAGAGGAAAAGGGGAAAAAGGAGGGGAGAGAAGGATGAAGGAGGAGAGGGAGATGGAGATGGAGAGAGCATGTGTTTTATGTCATGAGATTATTTTTCTTCACATGTAATCAGTATTTAAATTAAAGGTTGCATTAAAACTTTAGATGAGTTGTCACCTACAGGAACTCATATGGGATGGAAAGTTATAGTTGACCCTGAAAAAGAAGTATCGATGAAACAAGAGTTAGCAAAGACTACAGATGGATCTGAGATGTCAGTTTCTCTAACAGCATTAAAGTCAGGTTGTCTAAAGAAAACACTACTAGCTTTAAAGGCCTCACTGTTAAAAACAAGTATTTGCTCAAATATTTTCTCCAAGCACCTTTTTTTTAAGTAAGCAAAGTAGCATATTAAATATACAAACTTTAATTATGCATAACAAAATAAGACAAGATCATTCTTAAACATTTATTTAAAAATGAGAGCTTCTGAGCTGGTGACGAGAGAACTAAATTTCACAAGTTGTCCTCTGACCTCCACACAGATGCCATAAAACATGTGTGTACACACACATGTACACATTAATGCATACAAAATAAATAAGTTAGAATGCAACAAAATTTTGTTAATAATTAAAAAGGAGCAAAACTAAAAAACACAGATAAGTACCATTATATAGACTCAATATATTCTATTCAGGCATATATACATATATACAAATACATATAGTCATGCAGTAATAATTAATGGAAATATAAGCCATGAATTTGAAGGAGCACAGGAAAGCATATATAGGAGGGTTTAGAGGTAGGAAAAAGAAGGGGGAAAATTACAATTAAAATGCAAACTCAAAAACAAAACCATCTTTTTTCTCATGCTTCTATTTCTAGTTTCATAACTCAAGTTAAAATATGTAAAGTATTTGTCTTTTGGAGTCTAATATCTTCTAGTTCCATCAATTTCCCTACACATTTCATGGATTAATTTTTTTCTTTGAGGCTCAATAAAATTCTGTTTTTTATATGTGCCGCAGTTTTATTGTTCAGTTATCTGCTTATGGACATCCGGTCTGGTTCCCTTTCCCGGGTATTGTGAATACACGGCGATGGTTGCTTATTACCAAGTGTCTAAGTGAAAAGTCAGAGTCCTGTGCCATATACCCAAGAATAGAAGAGTCTGATCGTATGGTCATTCTATTTCTAGTTTTATGATAAACTGCCACAGTGACGTAGGATACTGACTGTATTCATTTCCATTCCCACTTGCAATGATGCGAGCATCTTTTTCCCTGTCTTTTCTACCACTTATTGTCATTTTGTTTGTTTGTTTGTTTGTTTGTTTGTTTTGATTGGAGTGAGATGAGAAGTTAAGGCAGTTTTAATTTTCATTTCCTTGGTGGATTTCCCTACAGATGTGAGGATTTGAACACTTAATATTTTTAGCCTAAAATGTGTTTGGTTTTAAGGAACATAATTTAGCAAACTCTGGAACTCTTGTTTTTATTTTTAATTTTACACCCGTTGGGCTTCAAGAACATCAGGTATGGGTGTATGTCATTTTTTTTCACACACATTTTTATGTTGATTACAATTTCCCTCCCTCTACTTCCCCTCCCCCTTTCAGATCCACTCTGTTTCTGTCTCTTCATTAGAATAGAACAAGCTGCTAAGAGATAATAACTGGACACAAAAAGAAGTAATATAGCAAGATAAAACAAAAAACCATCACATAGAGGCCAGGCAAGGCAACCCAAGAGAAGAAAAAGAGCCCCAAGAGTAGGCAGAGGAATCAGTGACCCACTTGTTCACACAGGCACCCCATAAACACACTCACCTGAGAACTGTTAATAGATAAGAAGAGGACCTGCTGCAGGACCATCTGTGTTTGCTGCTTTAGTCTCTGTGAGTTCATATGAGCCTTGCATAGTTGATTCAGAGGGTCTTGTTCCCTTGGTGTCCTCCACCTATTCTGGCTCTTAGACTCTGATTCTTCTTCCATTGGGTTCCCTGAGCTCCAAGGTGAGGGATTTGATGGAGACATCTCATTTACAGCTGTATGTTCCAAAAAGACTCTCTCTCTCTCTCTCTCTCTCTCTCTCTCTCTCTCTCTCTCTCTCTTCTCTCTCTCTCTCTCTCTCTCTCTCTCTCTCTCTCTCTCTCTCTCTCTGTATAATGTATGTCACTGATCTCTGAGTATAGCAGAATATCATTAGGAGCCATTTCATTGATTTTTTTTTTTTTGTTTAAACCAGTAGAATTTTGGTTTTATCCTAGATCTCTTGCTTAACTATTCTCTTGTTTGATTACCCAATAAGGGTTCTATATCATGGTTCTGAAGTCAAATCAAACATTGTTTGGCTACTCTCACAAGTTTTACGCCACTGGTGCCTTAGGATATCTTGCAGGCAGGACACATTTAGGTCAAAAGTAGCTTTTTGATGGATTGATGAAATTATGGTTGTATATAGTTGTTGAAGTATTGCTCTGGAATGCTAGCATACAGCCCATGTATTTGATGGCTTTTCCACTTGGATGCATTAGGATCTCTAAGAGATGGAGTCTAGCTGTAAGACTGCAGGTCCTCAGGAGACTTGTCCTTGATAGGGAGAACATGGATTCTGTGTCCCTGTCCTCACTGATTTTTCTTCTTATCTTAGAATGTAAGTAGTTTTTCTCAGCTATACATACCCACTACAGTGTTCTGCTTTACTACAGGCCTAAGCAGCAAGCCTGTCTGGGCATGTAACCAAGAAAGCTACGAGCAGAAATCAACCTTTCCCTTTATAACTTGAATATCTCAAATATTTTTCTATAATGACATAAAACTAACAAACAAGATTATATTACTGCATACTACTAACAAAATGTCTATAATATAATCTTAAGACACAGTACACTTAGGCAACGTGTTATTAAATAAAAAGTAACCTTTCCTTACATTTGAAGTTTACATTAATAACCAGAATATTTAACCAAATTCATTGTATATTATATGCTATAACGTTTGGTTAAGAATAGATATCCAGAACCAGTCTTCCAAATGAAGACTGTTATTTCCAATATTGGATTGACTTCTAGACCAGTCCATGATTGAGTCTGAACGACTGGTCACATTTAAGAAAAATACAAGAGTCATTATAACTTCTCTTTTTGATTCTCTGTTTCACAAAGTCTAAAATCTTGAGGCAAGGCAGCTTGTCTCATTTGAGGTATAGGTAAGCAAAGGTGGGTCAGAACATATGTCCAATACAGCTTCCCAATCACCATTGTCTGGGCACTCAACAAGCTCACAGGTCAGCATCCTTTTTTGTCCCAGCAACAGCATGTCTCACTCATCGCTCTGGAAGCCACCATACTCCTTCAGCATCCTGCAGAAAAAACACAAACATGCCCTCTTTCCATATTAAATATCTGATCAAGAACAGAGAATCAAAAAGAGAAGTCATAATGATTCTTTTTATTTTTCTTAAATGTGACCAGTTATTCGAACTCAATCATGTACTGGTCTAGAAATCAATCTAATATTAGAAATAACAGTCTTCATTTGAGAGTCTGGACATTTTCAGAGACATATTTGAAAGTTAGCTGCAGTTCTCTCTGATGTTATGTTAGCAAGAGATAAAGTTGGGGCAGGATCTAGATTTTAAACAGGTGTTAGCACATGTGTTAAGGCTCTTTTAATTGTCAAGTTAAAATTACTTTTGTTTCTTCTACAATATTTACTGTAAGTTGCATTAATTGTACACCTTCTAATTGTGTTACTGTGTTGAAATCTGGCATGGATGTTATAGAGTTCTATCAGCCAGCTTTTGTTTTATTGCCCTGAGTATCACAGAACCTTGGTATTCTGATAAAAAGCTTGCAAGTACTGTAAGAAGTGAGTCAAGCTTTAAGCAGAAGGAAGAGGGTAGTGGGCTTGATTATTTCTGGTATAAAAGCTTTAATTACATTAATTACTACCACCATTGCTTCTGCAATTGCTTTGACACAAGAAGTTAATACAGCTACTTTTGTAAATCCTTTAGCAAAAAATGTTACTAATGTGTTGAATATACAAGAGGCTATAGAAAGGCATTTTAAACAATGGATTGATGTTCTTTATCCTATTCAAATTATTTGGAAGGAGGTTCAGAGTTTAAGAGTAAGGAGCTATCTCCTCACTCTTAAATGTCATGTCAAATACCATTAGTTCCAAAATTTACAGGGGCAGTCATTATAATTAGGGAAAAGTTTAAAGACACTTGCAGTACATTTGGCATAAGTCTAACACCTCTCTGGATGTTTTAATTTTGCATAGCAAGCTTATGAATTTAAAGAATGCTGCTCTACTGAGCATTGATGTGGCAGATATTTCTGATAAAATTAGCCGTGGCCTGAGGTCAGTATTTCTGTTTTGCTCAAGCTTCAAGAATTTCATATATATCTTGAGTTTTCTAGCTCTTTTTGTCCTGGGAATACATTTATTCCTGCCCATGGTGTTAAAGCTTGTCAACATGTTGGCAGCCAAAGTACATGGCTTGAAACTGAAAATGGACCCCCAGATAGAGTTATTTAATTAATAGACTGGCAAAGCCAAGGACAGGTAAGATTCTGCACAGAGCCTTACCAATCTAAGACAGTAATCTTACAATCTAAGCATTGCCTTTGATAATGGTAAGGAAGGCATTCTTGTCAGAATGACATAAGACAAGCTCAGTCTTGTTATGAAACAAAAAAGGGGGAAAAGCAGAGGAGAGTTTTGGGGGCTGCTTGGCAAGAATCTGACATGGGTCAAGGACAAGGAAATGGGCTGCTTTGCAGGAATCTGACATTAGGCTAGAACAGAGAAGTAATTTCAGGCAGGAATCTAAATCTTAGGCTAGAACAAGGAAGTAGGCTTCCGACATGAAAATGACTTTGGGCTAGGACAGAGAAGTAGGCTCAGGTATTGTGGTCATCCTGATAAGCCTTTAGAAACAGTGATCATGGGAGTATTCATGAAACTTTTCTTATTGCTTTGTTTGTTCTTTGACTATTTGTGTTTATTTTCTTGCTTGTTCCTTGACTATTTGTATCTATTGTATTGTTAGTTCCTCAACCTAGAAATGACCTTAATACTTACAGGTAATTAAAATGGTATAAAAGCAAAAAAGAGGAGAGGGGATGGGATAAGGGGTTTCTAGGGAGGGGGAATAGGATGAATATGATAAATGTAATAAATAAAATATCCAATAAAAATAAATAAATAAATAAATAAATAAATAAACTGGAAACACACACACACACACACACACACACACACACACACACACACACGAAAGACTTTTATCCTGGCACAATTTCTATCTTAATGCTTTTATTTGTCTATGTTTTGTAATTGATCCTTTTATTAAAGATATTAGGGGTATGTGGACATGTGTGTGCCATTTTTCAACATTTCTCCCTAAAAGTAGGAGTTATTGTTCAGCTCCATTCTCACTGGTGTTGTTATTGGTGAGTAAACACCTGTTCAAATGCTTGCAAAAAAAAGAATAGATATACAGTTATTTCAGTTCCAAGCTGTAAATAATCTGTGCATATTCCATTTTAGCCCCATCAAGAAAATGAATGACAATAAATAGTATCAAACATGTGTGAAGAGGATCCCTTATCATTACAAGTGGCAAACTGAACACAGAAACCAATCCATGCAATATTCTATATCACTGTGGAAATTTTCAAATTTAATCTGTAAATAGTATGGACTAATGTCCCCAGATTGAATCAACACTGTGAGATACAGTTGCTTTTATCAGAACTTACATTCAATGTGTGGCACTTGTGTGTCAGCTCCCCTACAAACAGTGTACAAAAATCCATTTCATCATAAAATAATAAAGTTGACTAGATTCTGTGACTAGTTTATCAATCTTGGTAAAGCTTTTGAAGAAGTAAGAATCAACTGTGATGGCTCAGGAAGAATATGACCCTAATCTTTTACCAGATTTTTCTTTCATCTTTATTACCTGACAATATCACAGGCTTGAGTTAAACTGGAATGGCTGGCAAAGATGGCTGATGGCTTCAAGCTCCTTTAATGTCATGGAATGTAAAATTATCCCTGTTAAATAAGTGTCACCATTGGTCACCTTGCTCACATTTTCTTTCAAGAGTTTTCCCTTGAGCTCCTTAAAAAGCTAATGAATGACTGAGGAAATGTTGGACTCAGTTACACTGATCAATTTGGTCATTACTCTAAAATATGCCTCCAATACTATGCCTCCAATACTATGCCTCCAATACTATGTAGATCTGTGCCCCCACCTCCTCTCCATGATATATGATTCCATTTCTTAGAGAAGACTTTCTACATTCATTGCCTAGAAGTCTTCATAAAAATGTTTTCAACTTTTGATATAGTTTAACTGAGAAAAAAGTATACGTTTTAGAATACAGAAAAGGAAGAAAGGAAACATAGGAGTGTGTATGTGTGGGGGGGTGATATTTTTTATTGCTATAAAAAAATAACCAAGGTAATAATCTTCAAAAGAGGAAAGATTAACTTGAATGTTTTAGTCCTTGACTAACTGGCTTTATTACTTGGGTCTTATGAAACATGGTGCAAAAATGAAGTAGGTTTTTCACTAAGAATGGCAAAGGACAAAAGGAAATTTTTATTCTCTGTTTGTGCCACATGCTTTTTAGTTTGTCAAGTTTAGTCTACCATTTTCTCTGACAATTACTGATCAGAAGATGGCAACCTGAAAATATTCACTACTGGTCCAGGTTTACAGATCTACATCGATCTATCCATTGTCTCCTGGAGAAGATGGAACATAGTTCACAGATGTGTCATCATGAGAGAAAAATGGACTCTGCTATCCTGTACAACTCGGCCTGGGTGTACAGAAAACTAAATCACCCTTGTATGGGGAAGCTGTGCTGTGTGATACTCGTACTTCACCGAGCTGAGGCCTGAACTCCTGTAACTGCTAATACGAATTTGGAATAGTGGCCAGCACAGTACAGGATATAAAGAAGTGTCTGTCTTGTGTGAATTCAAATTTGGGAGTGTAAACATTTGAGTTGAGTGATGAATTTACAGATAGTACATTCTTATGGAAGGAGGATGAGCATCTGAGAAGGAAGGCAAGATTCCCATGCAAAAGTGGGGAGTTTCAAAAAAGGATTCACTTCTGAGTTACCATGTCAAATGTCATCCACATGTTACAAAACCATGTGGATAAAAGGAATTTAACACCGAGTAACATTATTGCAATGTAACACTATCTTCAATGGAGAAGAAGATTTTAAGACTCCCATTGCAATGTGGCACTGATTCTAAAGGAATAATGACATATGCTTAACGAACTCTTACACTTGTCTTACTTTCTGGAAAGCTGAGTCAGTAGGATTACCTAAAGCTGAGGCCAAATGAGGACACCTTAGGCCATATAGGGAGTTTCAAGGGCCATCTAGGGCTAAACAGAAAATGGCTCCTTTAAACTTACAGTCGTCTTTCTTCCTCTGGGCACTTTTTGATTTTTCTATTTCCTGTTTGTATGTTTTTTTTTCAATTTCATTTTAGTCACTTTCTTTATGAATTGCTTGTTTTAAAAAAAGACATTGGTAGACACTGATGCTAAGAACGTTTAGTCAGTTTCTTTCTATTGGACTGGCTGCTTTCAGTCAGCCCTGAAATGGTGATCCTCTTTGAAGTCTGAAATGTCAGACATGCCTGTGAAAACTTTGTGTATATGATTTTCTACTTAAATTATAGATTCTTCTTTTTCAAAAATTTCTAAATTAATCGGATCTTTTTTATTTCATATGTTAGTAGTTATTTTTCTGTGGTGTTGAATGACACTGTTTAATGTATTTAATATTACCCCAAAGGTTATCTTCTTAAGCAAGACTGTCATGAGGATTGTATATCATCAGAAAGACTAAAGATGGATTGAAACAGTAAGAGTCCATCAAAGGACAAAGAGCAAAGCTGGTTTTGGTTGTTGCCGTGCATAAGTGAGTGGGGGAAGGTTATTCACTCTTTTCACAGATGACTTAAGCTGGCAGAATGTAGCTCCTTGTGCTTCACATGTATTTTAAGGGTCAGTGTGTTTCATTGATGATTGCAAGCCAATTTATCAATGTCATCTCTTTATTACCAGGGATAAGCCAACAATGAAGCAACATTGCAAAGCATGCTCACAATTAGAATAATACATCTACCTCCATTAGAGTCTACTGACCACAAATCCATAAACAATCAGGTACCAAATCCAGATTAAAATCTGGGGCCTCAGACAGAGACTGATAGGCAAAGAACCAGAGACTTTGTTCTTCACTGTGCTAAGTGGGATCCTGGAAAGGTGAGAAATGGATTATCATAGCAAGAGGTCCCATCCTATTTCCTGTGGAACTGTCAGCATGAATTACTTGAGAATGCACTAGAGAAAAGGCTGCTCTCCTGAAGCAGCAAGGCATCTACCCTTGGGACCTAACACATCTACCTTTTATCAGGAACAGTTTCTTCATGGAATCTGCTTCCTCATCATCTCCAGCTTCCTCATGAAATCTACTTCCTACTATCTGCAAGTGTTTTTTTAGCTCTTTGCTTCAGAGTCGCTTTGCTTTGCACTGGGAAATTATTCTCTACCCTCTTCTGCTGTTTTAATAGGCTCAGATAAATATAAATGAACACTTCAAACACAAGGAAAAGTCTGAGGTATTCAAGTAGTCTAGGTTTAGAAGCCTCCCTCCTTTTACCTTTTTCTATTTTTAAGTAACAAACAATAAATTCTCAAGTTCATTTTGTAAAAATATGCCAACTGACCCAGTTAATTCTGGGTCAGTTGGCATATTTTTTTGAATCAAGCCCTAAACCATGCCACTACAATTGTATTAATTGACAGTAGTTCTGTTCTCTATAATTATATGGAACCTAAATAGAAACATCTAGTTCATATTTATGTAAATATTGAAACACCGTATCTTGATTGCTTTTTGTCCTAAGATAAATCAAATTATTTGGTTGTATTGTGACTATGCTTTTATGTATTATGCTTATGATTTTTATTGTAAATTATGGTTTATGGTTTCCACAACATTTCAGCCATTTTTAGGATTTATCTTGGTGTGTGTGTGTGTGTGTGTGTGTGTGTGTGTGTGTGTGTGTGTGTG
>JANHMN010000027.1:2835062-2875062 GCA_030674055.1 Rhabdomys pumilio
GTGTGTGTGTGTGTGTGTGTGTGTGTGTGTGTGTGTGTGTGTGTGTGAATGCACAAAGAGACCAGAAGAGAATATCAGATGCCTTGTACCTGGAATTACAGGGCTTTGGTGAGGTCCCTGATGTGGGTGCTGGGAGCTGAATTCTTATTCTCAAGATTGAGCAGCAATTACACTGAACCACTGAGACATCTCTCAATTATTCATTTCAGCCATTTTCATAAAAATCTCACTCATTAGTAAAATATCAAACCTATACCCAAACTTCATGTCTGAGGGTTAGGTTAGCTAGCGTGCAGCTTAAAAATTCTGAAATTTCTAATTTTCCCTTTATATATTTAGATAACAGCTGAGGTGTTGAAACATTTGCGATATTATATCTTGTTCCAGACACTTTTTTTTTTAGTTTAGTTTTTTAAACTTTGATGTTCTTTTCATTTGTTTAACACATAACCTGGGTGTTTTATGGTGACCTGTCTGTTAAAACTTCCACTAGAATCTTCCTTTTCCTATAGAGATACTATATAGTCAAGAATTGTGTCACAGGACATGAGTGTTAGTTACATTCAGTTGGACTCATGATTACTGGAGTTTCCAAAGGGTTACCTGGATTCTAACCCGCCTAGGCTTCCCTCTTCTTAACCCCTTAATTTCACCTCTCTTATTCAGTGATCCAGTGGTTGCTTTATCTTTGTTCTTATTCATGGTTTCTCAATTGTTTTCATAGACTAAGGACCTCTTATATTTTGGATCCCAAATTCTCAGTATCTTAGAACAAGAGACAGTATTTTGAAGTGTTTTAAAGAGAATTTTAAAGCAAGACTAGATCTAATGTGAAGGATGTTCTTGTAGAAGAAGAAGCAAGACACAAGAAGCACATTTGCATTGAATTTTCACAATGAGGACGGTCAGTGACACAAACTACAATTGTGGGACAGCCAATAAGATAGTTAATAACCAACCATGTTAATAAGTAACCAAGGTGAGTAGTCTCAGAGGAAGCCAATCCCTAGAATGTATTAATCTTTTACCAATAGCCCCAGATCTATGGCCAAGTTAGTACCTATTGTGTAAGCCACATAGTCTGTGTCATTTTATTAGAGCAATCCTAGCAAGCTAACACACCTTAGAAAGCAGAAATCTGTGCACTTATACAGCTCCGATTTTGCATGTGTAAGGAGTGTAGTGCATATGTGCACATAAACAAGAGCCAAAGCGAAGTACCACGTGCTTTCCTCTAATGCTCTGAGCCTTATCTCTATTGCTTTGCAACAAAACCTCTCACTGAGCAGAGGCTCCCACTGTGGCTAGCCAGCAAGCTCCTGGGATCCACCTGCCTCTGCTTCCCAAACCTAGTATGTGTGAGTTACACACAGTTACAGCCAACTTTTTCCATGGGTGTTAGGAGCTCAAACTCAGATCCTTATGCTTTCTCATCCACCACACTTATCTGCTGAAACATCTCTCCAGCTACATCAAACACGGGAGATATGGAAAAGGAAAGGAAAATAATGGAGAAAAGTTTAAGTGAGAAAAGGAATTTTCTTTTGATACATGTGTAACCAAGTCTGGCTTCAAATATATAACCATACCTCCTCAGCCTCCCCTATGAAGTGAATGTACACTACCATTTCCAGTATTCCTTCAAGGAGTTTGTATGCATGTATTCTCTTTCACTAACTGTATTTAAACTCTATCAAGGCTGTAGACCAGCAAACAGTCCCCCAGAATAGCGTATGGCCAAGAGCCTAAGACTCACACAGCTCTGAAGAAATCTAATAAAGGAATACACTGTCTCTCACATGTCACATTTAGAAATAAATGGATATTAATAAACATTAATATCCATTGCAAGGGCTTGGGAGACAGCTGAGAGTTAAGAGTGCATACTGCTCTTGCAGAGGTCTTGTGTTCAGTTTCCAGAACCCATGCTGGGTGGTTTACAATGACTTGTAATTCCAGCTCTAGGGGCATCTGGACCCTTGACTCCATGTTAACCTGTTTTCACTTGCACACCCATAAACATACACATGATTAAAAGAAAATAAATGTCAAAATTAAGTAGAGCAAATGAGAAAATGCCAAGCAGATGTCTGCACATTTGAACACTGAGGCCTGTATACGTTGTCAAGGGCAGCTTTGCTTATACACTGAAGGCCTAAATTCAGCCATAGGCCTAAGTCAGCTTGCTAACACAAAGTCTTGGGTCTCTGTGGAAAAACACTGAAACAGATAGCTATAAGATATTGTAAACAAGCAGCTTTTATGGAAATTTACCAGCCTGCATAGGAACAAGTAGTCATAGACCTTGTAGATAAGTAGCCTTGATGGATAGTACCAACTTAGATAAGAACAAGTGAATCATAGGCAGAGTCACAGTGTCCTGTCCTCTGAACCTTCACCCAGCTGACACACTGTTCTGGAAGATAGCTGTACTCCCCCTGAATACCTACACTCCTGTGTCATCTCCTTCCCCACATTCTGCCTTTTTGTGTATATAACCCCTGTGTGGAAAAATAAAAATGGCAATTTGATCAGACTATAGACAGATCACCATTCTTCGCATCTTTGCCTGTATTCCCCCCCTCTCAGGTGACCTCCCCGGACCCCTGCTTAATGCCCTTGTGGACAGGACAATATGTTTGCTTCACTAAAGTGACTGTCTGTGGAAAAGTAGCTGTCAGTGCTATTACTAGCCAAATAATTTGATGTCAGCCTGCTATTGTTCTTTAAAGTCCATATTTCTACATCACTGACTGAATAAATGAGCAAACCAGTTGAATGTAGTGTGATTGGAAATACTGTTATTTTGGATGTGCTCTGAAGAGTGATGAGGATTTCAGCTTGTTTTATGATTTAATTTTGTTGTAATAATAGTGCCATTATGAGTGACATAGCTCAGTAGGTAAACAGACTTTTTCCCAAATCTGACAACATGAGTTCTATTCTCAGAACCCATGTGGTGGAAGGAGAGAACTGACCTTCATATATTGTTCACTGCACTCAACATGAGTGCCAAGAACACACGTGGATGCACATACACACATATACACACACCCCTACACACACACATTTATATACACTCACACATACACACTAATTTACACACACACACACACACACATATATATATATATATATACACATACATACACACTCACATTACTTGTATATAGATAAAAATAGAATAGTTCCAGTCTAAAATCTAGCAGAGAATTTGGAGAACGTTTGATCTTTGTCCTGTGAGTATTTCTGCTCAAACTTCCATACAACACATTTCAAAACTGCAAGTAACCAAAACTTCCCATCTTGGCTTTGCCAGCCACACTAAACCAAAATCCTAAAACAACCCTGGTGTTACTCAGTGAGAGACCATCAGTAAAGGATTTACAAGAATGGAATCCTGAGTCAGATTGAAATAACTTCACTGGTCTTTCAGGGGACATTGGGATGATTCTTTCAGGGCCGATGTCTGTTTTGAAGAGGAAGCCACCATCCTCTCTGAATTAACTCAGTGCAAAGATGGAATGAGTGGTGCTCACACACTCTTCATTAACTAAACTCCTTTTTTCCTTCCTCTTATTTATATAGAAAAATGAAACTTTAGTATATGTCCAGACAGTAAAGTCCCATGTATCAAATAGTTCATGTGCAACCACTGAAACTTTCTGAAGGTCATGTTTTTACAGTCTCTGAAATAATGGCTTCACAGTCCACATTACAAAAACAAACAAACAAACAAACCCATGTGCTTTACATTGATGTTTAAGAGCAGTGCTTTAAGTCGACTGCTCCAGAGAATCATCATCCTCAATGATACGACGTCTAGTTTCTTGGAGACATGTACAACTGCCTTTGTGGGTTATAGAGAGTGCCTTCTATAAGTTTGTTTACACTGGAAGGCATTTGAAAACTATTTTTATTCCTACTGATCTTATTTCTCAATAATGGGAGTTTAGACCTGATCAGTGTATTGCATTAAAAACTTTGTTACTCAAGTTTGTATTCTATCTTCTCTATCTGGAACAATGTGTATAGACTTAGCTACCATAGCCATGGTTCAAGATAGAAGCTAAAAAGGGAACAGATGGTTCCCAAAGTCAATATCCATCTCCAACATGTTAAATAAGTCAAAGTATTCCATGGTCTAAGCTACTTTTGCATTGACGGTAAGTTGAGATTTTAAATGTTTGGGTCTTCGCGCTGCCCTGTAACTCAGTCATTGGTAATAGGCTGCCCTGAAGAAGAACTTACCCACAGCAAGGTGACTTCTTTAGCTCAGAGCAGATTCTGATAACAGACTTTTTCTTAAAGTCAGAAACAGGCAGTACTTCCAGCATCCGAGGAAAAGCCTACTTTGATTGGCCTACTGGATACCCATGTTCTAGTTTCATTTCAACTACTAAGATAAAATACCTTGATTGTAACACACAGAGAAAAGAGTTGCTCAGCTTATAGGTTATAGTCTATCATAGCAGGGAAGTGAAAGCTGCAGAACTTGAAGCAGTTAGTTACATTACATCCATAGTAAAGAGACACATGCATGCTTAGTGCTCATCTTGCTTCTCTACCCATATGTAAGGTTCAAAACTAGGGAATGGTACTGCTCACCTTCAAACCGGGTCCTTGTACATCAGTACCAGTTGTTAAAACAACAGTATACAGATATACTGTCTTAGTTTGGGTTTTACTGCTGTGAACAGACACTATGACCAAGGCAACTCTTATAAAAACAACATTTAATTGGGGCTGGTTTACAGATTCAGAGGTTCAGTCCATAATCACCAAGGCAGGAAACATGGCAGCATCCAGGCAAACATGGTTCAGGAGAAGCTGAGAGTTTTACATCTTCATCTGAAGGCTGCTAGCAGAATACTGGCTTTTAGACAGCTAGCACATGGGTATTAAAGTCCACATCCAGTGGCATATCTACTCCAAAAAGGCCACATCTACTCCAACAAGGCCACATCTACTCCAACAAGGCTACACCTGCTCCAAGGCCACACCTCCCAACAATGCCCTCCCTGGTCCAAGCATATACAAACCATCATATATATGATAGGCCAACCTGAGATTGGGAGGCTCTCTCACTGAGATTCTCTTTCAAGAGATTCTAGGCTGTGTCAAGTTAACAATTAAGACCAACCATGACACTCAACTATTTTACACTCAAATGCACGCATACTCATATACTGAAACTTGCATACACAAGTAAAAATAAATTTTAATAAAGGTGAAAACGGAATATTTTGGCCAATAAAATCTACCTGAAAGGATTGGATATTGAGGTGCTAATTGTAAAAACAACTTATTAGACTGAATTTCAGCATAACAGTTTAACAATTTAAAATATTCAGATACCAGGTAGAAAAAAAATGAGGACAGGTTCACAGACAACAAAGGGTATAGAAGTCTATGGGAAAGTAAGGAAATTGAGATAGAACAAAAGATTCATATCAGAAAAGTTTAGTACAAAGAACAGTTCGTTTTCTTCTTAAACTCATGATAGATTTTCTGTGCCTTCATATAATAGGCTGAGAATCTACTTAATGAGTTAAAATAAGATACAGTTTTCATAACTGCTGAAGAATTAAAAGACCAGAGTTTTCAAGTAGACTATTAAATGAAATGTATATTATGTTGAAAAATAATTAAATACATAATTTATTTAACTATTTTTACATCCTGAAAATAGTTCAATGGGATTAATTATTGATAGAAATAAAAGAAAATGTGCTCCTAGTATCTTATATAAGCATATTTTAAAGGCTCATTATGTCCTCAACATAAAGTATAAAATTTACTTCTTTTTAATATATTCATCAAGACTAAAATATAAACTTAATCAAAAGATTACTTTTTAACTTTGCCAAGATCAAATTAACAAAGATATATCTTTGATCATTAATATGTGTAATTTTATTAAACATGAATATTCTCAAGTAGAAAAAGTATATTCATTAAAAACGAAAAATCAAGAGTACTTAAAATTAAACAAAGTTACTGCCTTTTCCTTGCACTTTTTAACTTTTTAGCAAGAGGAAAAGTAGCTCAGCCTGGTTGTCAACTCACTATGCAGCCAAGGGTGACCCTGAACATCTGATCTTTCTTCTCCATCCTCTACCTTCCTGGTGCTCAAGTTACAGGCCTGCAACACCACACCACATTTTATGACGTACTTAGGACTGAAATCGGGAATTTATACATGGTAGGCAAGTACTTTAACAATCCCATCGATACGAGTTTACTTGTTTATTTTATTAGAGATGATTGACATACAAAAATATTTTATGTCATTAATTTACATATCTTGCTGAGTTTGAAAATAAGAGTACGTTCATGTTGTAGTTTCCACAGCTAAAACATTTCCTTTTGCCTTTTGCTTAATTTTTGTTTTGATAAGACTGTTCATTATAATATCTCTTCTCATAACTTTAGGTGTAGCTAGCTCTATGCTCAGTGGTGTGCTGTAGCTCTCCAGCATTTATTTGCATACCTAACAGTGTATGAGCTTTGACTAAAGCCTTTGTCTTTTTCCCATAATCTTTTTCAGGTGTATTACATGTAACCTAAGTGTTCACCTGTCACTATTAATATTTAGATAGCAACTTACTATGTTAATAGAACACTCTTCGTTCATTGTTGAATATGAGTGTTCACTGATCCAGCAGATATCAGTGAAATACTAAGTTTGATAATAGACAGGAAAAGTTATAGATGTCAAAGGATTTGTCATGACAGCCTAAAACAAGTAACTACCTGGACAATGACAACGGAATACAGTGACTGAGTTACAAATAGCAAATAGTGGAACTTTCCTTCAAACAAAGTGTTTACATGAAAGTATGGATGAATTAGAGGTTGGACGGATGGCTCAGTGGGCAAAGTTCCAGAGCTCCAGAACCCACACAGAACCTAGGTATGTCAGCATGTGACTATAACAGTGCTGTGGGCATGGAAATAGGAGGATTTTAGGTGTTCCAGGTTCAATGAGAGACCCTATCTCAAAAAATAAGTTGGGGAGCAATCAAGAAAGACACCTATCATTGGTCCCTGGCCTTCATGGACATACACCACACAAGTATGCTTACAGACATGCACATACACCCATGTACACATGGAGGACACACCCTTATAAACAAACAAACACACACAAAAAATACCTAATCAATGTGTAATATTAAGTGATGAATAGAATAATCTAACAGTAAGCCTACTTTACATAATTATTACCTCTCATAGTGCATGCTAAATATTTTGGATTAGTCTACACTGCTTGTAGTAAATTTCAATTAATAAGAGCCAAGTATAATGCTATACCAATGTAAGACTAAATGTTGGCAACTGATCTGGTCTTCTTTTCCAATTCCTATGTCATTGTGTATGATTTTAGAAAACTACAAAATGCAGAACAAGTACTTCAGAGTGGACATTTGAGGATGAAGGGAAACCATTCTGGCAAGTCACTGAAGCTACTGCCAGGGAAGCCCCACTCAACAGTTGAAGATGCAGTGTTTAGCATGTCTATTGCTGATGGAATACACATGAGAGGTTCTCATCCATCAAGCACCATATTAGACCTTTTCTTATAGCTCAAGGCATAAGAATGTGGACTTATTATTATTAATATTATTAAGGCAAATTATATATAAGTTGCAGATGCATCTTAGTGGGCAAGGCTGACATAAGACTGATATTTCCTGAAATGCATTATCATCATTTGAAACACAGTGCTGGCTGTCAGTGCTCTCTGGAATTTTCTGTTTGGAATATTGGTAGGTTGTCTATCACTTATATTCCAGGCATGGCTTCCTTTTTGTGGGTGATTTTATTTATCATACTGTGGGAAACAGGCTTATTTATTTTCTTCTAATTTTGAATTTGTTTTTTAACTCAATACCACCCAGGTGTATTTGACTTGATACTTCTGCAAAATTAACAAAGTTAATTACTGGTTAAATGAAATCTGGTCAGGTCTGGGAGGCAGGCTTCCTTTACTTACAAGTATTGTATTTTCTCTGAATTTTTTTTAACAGAGTGTATCAGAGTACTTTGAAGGCAGCTCCTCATATATATTTGTTTTTAAATTTTAGTGTAAAGAAAAATGCTTTACTGATGAGGAACGAGTCTCTGTTGAGTCTCTCCATGAAATCTGCAGTGTGCTAGGCACATCTGTATACTCAGGGTGAGACAGCTGAGAGGTCAAAGGGGAAGGAGCAGGAGAGAATGTCTTATCAGGGATGTTACGTTCACCATATTTATTCTGCTAACTCAAAAACAAACACTCAAATGATATAACTCACTTCTTTAAATAAGACTTCTGTGGAAATGCTTCAAATATTTACACTTAACAACCTCTAGAGCTGCGACTATAGCTGATATTTTTCTAACTTGCAATTTTTTTTTATTGATGGTGTAATATAAAATTTAGTGTAATATAAAATGTCAAGACATCTTTTTCCTAAACACAACTTTGCCTTTTGAATTTATAGTGAAACCAGTGGGAAAAATAAATGGTTATAACAATAGCAAGATACGGATTTACTTTTTATTTGAAAGGCTTAAATATTTCTAATTAGTATTAAACAGATGTGTATGTGTATGCATACAATATTGTCATTAAATAATCAAATGTAATTAACTATATTTTATGAAATTATGTCATTTTGATATAGTCATGATGAACAGAACACAGACATTAGAATATGACTTAATAAACAGCCTCATTTTTTCTTTGGATTAAAATTACTTCCTAGCAGAATCATAACTCTAAGCTTCACAAAATCTGGGCATTTTTTTTCATGTAGACAGGCATTCAGAACTCTGCGGAAAAGCAGCTATGAGTTGCTAAGCCCACTAAGCATGTCCTTGGTTGTGTTATCCAGTGTTGTCTCAGGACCTGTGTTGACCCATAAATTATTCCCCCCACAAAGGCTTGAGTTCAAAAATTGGGACTCAGTAGTTAAGAAATAAATAGGTTAATTTTCTCAACATTGTGATGAAATACATGACAAAAGTAAACTTCAGAAAGGAGATGTTTACTTTACTTATAATTTGAGGGCTGTGGTCCGTCTTGGCAGACAAAGCTTGTGGTCTACGTGGCATCATGATAGAAAAAGTAGATCCAGGGGTGTTGTGTTTGCAAGATGTTTCTCACTTCTCATTAGACTAGGAATGAGTCATGTACTGGGAAATGTAGCCATACTGCAGAGGTCAGGACACAGACCCCAAAGATGCACTCTCTCAAGATAGACCTTCACCATCTCTCTGAATAGTGCTGAATAATCTGAAGATTAATTATACACAAGCCTATAGGTGACATCACACATTCAAGCCATGCCATGAACTTTCATGGCAACTCAAAAATGTGACAAATTTTTGTTGGAGGCAGTGAACTTTTGATACTTTGTTTTATCAATCGCTTGATACTAGATAGTCTAGAAATTCATCAGTACTGAGTTTTTCTAATTATCAATCAGAAATTTACTAGCATATTACATAAAAGACCTGGAGTGATTTGGGGCAAGCTCATTTTTGTATGAAGCTGGCTTATTGAAAGTTTGGATTGCGAGCCTGAGATAGAATACTCTTTCCTCTTCCTATCAAAGCACAGGAGCCATTAGGTTATTGTCGGGCCTGACATGAGGTCTAACCTCCATTCCACCTTCACCCTTCAGTCATGTACACAGGTGGGTGTGATAAACAGGCCCCAGGCCATAGAGAGATTTACATACTAATGAGGTACCTGAAGGCCAGAGGGTGGAGTCAATTAAGCATTCCTTCCCAGCCCCTCCCCCCTCATCCCCTCTCTATTTAACTCAGGTCCGCCCTGGGTTTTGGGGGCCCACATCCAGATCCATCCACCATCTGCCATGCCAATAAGCCGGTTCTGGAAACCCAAGGACTTCCTCATGTGTTGGAGCCATGCGGTGAGGAACCATGGAGAGGCCTTAGTGAACAGCCGGGCCTAACTTCCAGTTGGAGGAACCCAGGGCGTTCTCAGCCAACTACACACAGCATGGTGTGAGAGACCCTGTGGTTCCCCAGTCGTATTTTTTTCCTACAGGTTATTGCACATGTTGACATGTGGGCCTGGTGCCAGATACTTCAAGAAACATCAAGGACATCCTACTCCCTTTCTTATTCTGCATGGAGAATAAGTTACACTGGTGATGTATCTTTTGATAACAGTCATGACAGGAATTGGGAAAAATTGTTCATAAAGCACATTTCAATTTTCTTTTTAACAACCATTTCACCTCCCAGCTGGAGGGAAGCCCTTTCGCAGCTCTAGTTATTACAAAATTTCATGCCCAACCCCAACATCACACTACAACCTAGAGACTGTGGCAGGTGGATGACAGGCTTTGCATCCGGAGTGACACTCCTCTGGGCAGAAAAGAATTCAGAGCATGGGCAGTCCACAGATCATTTCTCCCTGATTTCTTTAACTCCTGATATTCATGCCAACTCTGCATCAGCATAAGTAACATTCACTTATAGCTTCTTCAACCGGCATGGACTCTAACATTTTAATGAAATCTTGAAAGTTCATCTTTTAAGATGTCAGTTTCTATAACTAGGCAGTAAGATTGGTCATGATCAGAGTTCTACATTAGTGTTTTCTAGCATGCTTCTGAGCATACTGAATATAAAGCATATGGTCGTTTTAGTACTCTAATAGATCAGTTGGAAATTTATAATAAAAAGTTGGGAAAGCCAATGAGGAACTGTGTGTACACCTAATACTAGGAAGGGAAACAAAATCGTTTAGAAATTGTCCAGAACTTAGGGCACCAAGTACCTATTACTCTTTGCCACAGGGTGATAGAGGATGATAAACAGAGGAATCTGATGGCCTCTTCCAAGGCTCTGCATCTATGCTGATACATTGTCAATTTGTAGACAATATAGTTTCTAATCCTGGTAAGTTTGAGATGAAATAAGAACTAAAATAGTTTTATTATAACAAAAAAAGAATTCAACATCACAGCCTCACCAAATATTGGTGAGGTCTCAAGTCTCATATTGGAGCTCTCAAGGTTCTGTCCACTTACATAAAAGTTCAAGAATGCACTGGGAAAATGTGTTTTTTTTTTCTCCAAGCACTGTAAATCTCTGCACATCAAAAGAATAACATGCAGTGGAAGTCATTCTTGCTTCTAAGGTTGTGGGGCAGATGGAAGAAATGAGCCCAGGATGCTAGTGCCAGGAAGAAGTTGCAATCCACGATGAGACATTCACGTCTGCTGTGGAGCACTCTGAGCAGACACCAGGTCTTTATCAAAAACATTGATGACCTCAGCTTCTGTCTGAAATATCCTCCATGGTCTTTCCATGCTAGACTGAAATTCTCAGAAACAATGAACCCAAACAAAAACCTCCATCTCGGCACTTGTCAGGTGTACTCACAGTGACTCCTGGAGATGTTTTTTCTATAAGACATTTTTTCTTTCCTTTCTCATCTCTCAAACTTTCTTGCTATCTTTATTTTTATTTTCCTTTTTACCATTTTCCCAGTTATTTTACCCAAAGGTTTATATTTAACTAGTTAGTGTCCTTTTTCTTACCTAATAAAGGATGAACACAGGACTTGATGGATGGCTCAAGAGTCAGGAGCATGCATTGCTCTTGCAGAGAACCTGGGTCCAGTTCCCAAATTCAGAAGTCTGTAACTCCAGCTCTGGGAATCCAGTGTTCTTTTCTGACCTATGTGAGCACTGCATACATACATACACACAGGCAAAATACTCATACACATAAAATAAATAATTCTGAAAACAATTTTGTTCAAAGGAAGGTAAAATTTACTAAGTAGATTGTTGTATTTTTAACTTAGTTTCCTTAGACTAAACAAATAAAATTTGAGAAAATAGATTTTAACAGCAAGGTGAAAAATAAATTTATTCCCTTATTCCTTGTCTTAAAAAATTAGTTCTATGTTCTTCTACTGTACTAATATCAGCCTCCCTAGTTTTACAAGATATCTACAACAATCAATCTATAAAAAGAAAAATATTTTTTTTCTGACAATTTTGGAAATTACGGTTCCTGACTGGTGGTCCGCATTGCTTTGGCTTCTAGGAGCATAGTTCGTCTTGGTAGGAGCTTGGACAGAGAAAGACAGAGCAGTCCACAGTTAAGTGGAAAGAGAGGAAGAGGCAAGGTTCCATGATCTCCTTCAAGGGCCTTAAAACTCTTAGACCCTTGTGCTATGTCAGTAAGAAGGCTCAGTGAGTATGGCACTTGATGTCAAGCCCACGAACTTGAATTCAGTGCCCAGGAGGAGACCCACATGGTAGAAAGAGAAAACCAATTCCCACAAACTGTCCTCTGGCCACTACCCATGTGCTCTGTCATGAGAGCACATCACACACATAAATAAATAAATAAATGCTAAAATTTATGCATGAAGGCCTATGTTTGTAGTAGTTGTTGCTGTTTTAACATCTCTGCTACTTCTTGCAAAGGGCACTGGAGAACAGATCTTTACTTATAAGTGCTTGGGGGATTTTTCAGATCCAAATTATATAAAACTTAATTTTAATTAATGCATACTTTTTTGACACACTCAGTGATTTATACAAAAACTATTAATTTCTTATGAAAATTATGGGTGGATCAATTCTAACTCCAGCATTTGATGGCTAAGAGCAATGAAAGTATTTATTCTCAACTCAATTCTCAATTCGGAGCAGAAGGCAAGAGAACATAATATACATATATTGAATGATGTACCCAGCAATGAAAGGGGGGATTGATATTGTCAGTGGATTTGGAAGCACTGAAGAGAATTCCATGCTCATGGGCATAGAAAAGGGAGCAGAGTGCAGTTCTTGGGTGGGAGACTGGAAAAGTCAAATAAGTCATGACAAATGTTTTGATAGGCTAGTTTGCTGGTACTGGTGGTTTACCATAAAAGGGGGTTTTAATTCAATTTGTGTGCATACGTATGTGTCTATGGGTTGCATGTGCATGATGATACACATGTGCTCATGCTTGAGGTCAGAGAAAAACCTTGTTATTCCTTAGATATCTTCCAGGTTTTTTTTTGCTTAAGATGGGATTTCTCATTGGTCTGGAATTTTGCCATGTATGCAAGGTTAACTGCATCATAAGCTCCTGGGAGTCAACCTGTCTCAACCCTCCAGCTCACCACACAAGATTATTAACATGCCTTCAGGCCCAGCTTCCTAGGTGAATTCTGAGGCTAGAACTGAGGTCCCATTACTTGCACAGCAAAAGCTTTGGAGATGGAGTCATTCCCACAGCTCTAGTTTAATCTATTTTATTATACTTAGTTATTATATTTTTACCCTTGAGAGGCTAAGAACCAAAGGATTAAAAAGCAATCTCTCATTTGTAAAAATAGATTTATTAAAAAGTAATACACATATAATGGAATCTGTCAATTATGGAAACAGAATATAGTTTAGAATACCATAGAAAAGAAGAAACTAGAAAGCCACATGTCACACTCAGAACAATAAGGAAACCATAGTTATGCCTACAATATCAAGAACCCAGGCATATCTACAGATCACTCATTTTTAAAATCACCAAAAAATCTGAAAGTGGACTTATAATGTCTGTCAAAACGTCCAGATGGTGATTATATATAAAGGACTCTTGAAAATTACTTATGTAAAATCACAGATCCATCAGGAATTCTGAATCTTTTCTACTACACAAACACACACACCATCAGAGACAGTAATAAATACTAGAAAATCCTTTGGAAGTATAAGAAGCAAGAGTCAGTCTGTCTCTCTCTCTCTCTCTCTCTCTCTCTCTCTCTCTCTCTCTCTCTCTCATTGTGTGTGTATGTGTGTACAGATGCATGTACATGTATGGGCATGGGTGTGTAGAGAATATTATATAACATTCAGTGTCATTTCATAGACATTGTCTATAATTTTTGAGACAGGGTCTCACTGACCTGCAACTCACCAAGTAGGCTATGCTGGATGGACAGTAAACCTCAGGGTTACACCTATATATGCCTCTGAGATGCTGAGATGGTCAGTGGATGCCATGATCCCCAGCGTTGTATATGTGTGTGAGGACTATACATGTATGTTTTTAGCCATGTATTTGAACATAGATGTAGATGACTGATTGACATCATGTGTCTATCTTACTAATTCTCCACTTTATTTAGTGAAGAAGAAACTCTTGCCAATGGTGGAATCCACCAATTCTGACTAGAATTAGCTAGCTGGCTTGTCTCAAGGATCTTTGTCTCTGCTTCCCTGATGGAGGAATTATAGTCCGTGGCATGACTTCCTCATGGTTTAATCATTTTGTTTTATTTATTTATTTATTTATTTATTTATTTATTTATTTTGGTTTTTCAAGACAGGGTTTCTCTGTGTAGTCCTAGCTGTCCTGGAACTCACTCTGTAGACCAGGCTGGCCTCGAACTCAGAAATCTGCCTGCCTCTGCCTCCCAAGTGCTGGGATTAAATGCGTGTGCCACCACCGCCCGGCATTTTTTTCCTTTTTTTCTTTTTCTTTCTTTTTTCTTTTTTTTAACCATTTTGTTTTAATTTATTTTGTTTTCTGTAGACTCAATGATGGAACGTAGGTCTTAATGCTTACAAGGCAGGCATTGTACTGACTGAGCCATCTCTCCAACCTCACGGTCAACTTCAGGTATATAGTTTTGTGAGTTCATCAGTCAATGGAGTGGGAAAGACAAAGGACATGAATCAAGGCAATAACTTAAGTATCCACTGTGCTTTGTAACACAAAAAACTACAAATTAAAACTCATTCCATTTTGCATATACAAATTATTCTCCATGGAAAGGATTCTGCAGCTCTATTTGTCTTTGAACAATGATGCTTAAAACTTTGCTCAGAAAATTCTCTGGAGACTTAGATCTGCATAACTTGTTCAAAGAATAAACATCACATTTATTACACTAGAAGCTGGGAATAGAGGCAGAGGCTCATGTGCATTGGAACTCAGCAAGTTAATAAATAGAGATCAAAGACTATGAGAAACATGCAGAAGGATATCCAAGTATAAGATGTACACTGGAAAAAGAAAGGTAAAGAGACTGGAGAGACAGCTCAACAGGTAAGAGCACTTGCTGTGTAACCTGGTTCTGTTCTCACCTAGCACCTGTGTTTTGAGGCCCACAATCATCTGGTACTCCAGTTCAAGTGGAGATGGGCATCCCAAGGTAATTTTTTTTTGTTTTGTTTTGAGCAGTTATTTATTTTTCTAATGGTTTCCATTTGTTGCAAAAAGTAACTTCTTTGATGAGAGGTGAGAGCTACGCTTATCTGTGGTTATAAAGACAAGCATTTAGAATGCTTTGGAGGATAATGATGGTTTGGGGAAATGGCAGTAGCAGGTTCTTCTCTAGAGTCTATGACCTCACCAGCCATGGGTTATTGCCTAGGTTTTCACTAGCAGACTTATTTATTTTTCTATTGAGTGGACACTATGTCCAATTAACCAGTTGTTAGTTACCCCAAAACATAACTGTTACTTTGCACCCTTGAGTACCGCTTGCCATTTTGGTAATTGTTGTGATTTAGACTTGGGACTGTGCTCCCTCCTGACCCCTGCTATCTTGCATTAAACCTTTGGATACTATGAGAACTATTGCTCAGGAAAGAGGATTCCAGGTCAGTTCATAGGACTCCCTGAGAAGTAATGGCGTTTGAGAACCCCCTGTATGCATTGGTATCTATATTCTTCATATATATTTTGTGTGCACAGTTTATATATGTGTGTGCAAGTGAAATCATACGTATTGAGGGGGAAATGTATGTGGATGACAAAGGTTGACATCAGCTATCTTTCACTATTGCTCTATGCCTTATCCTCTGAGAAAGAATCTGTCATATTTACATATGTAAATTACACATCTATATATTTACATAAAGATTTACATATTTACAGATTTTCTAAACTGGCTGGCCAGTGAGCTCTATGGATTCCTTCCAGTGCCAGAGTCACAGATGTGGGTGACCATGCTAGATTTTTATGTGGCTTAGGGAATCTGAATTTGGTTTCTCATGCTTGCAGGGCAGGTTGTTCACTAGTGGAGTCAGACCTTGTATTCATATTTCTAAATTTCATACACATTGCAATATTTGGATTACCAACATCTGTGTCATGTGTTGGAAGTTCCATACCTTTAGCAATTTTCAGGACTTTCTGCATTTTCCTGTTTCCATCTGTATATTGTATAAAATTACACTTAGGGTTTGTTCATGATACTCTACACATGACTAGATATCTCAGTTTCATTAATTTAAAAACTTTTGTCAGCATTTCCCCATAATTTTTCTTACATTTATTTGATAAGTATCTCCGTATGTAAATTCTTTCTATTCCTTTGTAGGACATATTTATTCTAATAATTTTGCTGTCATGTTTCCTATTTCCTATTTTGTTTAGTGCACAACATCGAATAGGTTAAGGTTAATTAATGAAACAAGATCATATGTCAAAAATTTTCATCTATAGAGCATAATTAACTTTATCAAAAATATCCTACCATTGAGTATGTTCTATGGGGATGATATCTTTCTAAACGATGCCTGTTGCTAGACATATGATAGATTGGTATTCTCAGCACAATCTCTCCTTCCTTCTGGTCCTTCAGCATCAGCGTTTTACTTTTCACAGTTAACTAATATTTCAAAAATAATTAGGCAAAAGGTGAAGATTTAAAAGTAGAAGCATAAAGAGAGACAGAAGGGAGAATGTGTAAAATAAGACCCAAGCTAGAAGAAAGCAATTCTCAAGGTCAAATGCAAATTCTATTTGTTTTCTGTAGGACTCTGATTCTAATTAATATACTATTTTGATAATTAATAGACAGTTTTGGAAGAATGTAGGAATTACTCTGGAGAACGGGGAGATGGTTTTATGGCTATTTGTACCTGATCTGTAAGGACAAGAACCTATGCTCAGACCCCAGGACACACACACAAAAGCCAAGCATAGCTGCATGAATCTGCCACCCCAACATTTAGGTAGCAGAAACTGGCAGTTTCCAAGAACTCATTGGCCTGCCAGTTTACCCAAAGCTGAGCTTCCAGTAGGGTTAGAGATCCTTCTCAAAATTATAAGGCAGAGAGAGTTGGTATAACATTGACCTCCCACTTGTCTCTGTCTATACTTACCACCTGTGACTCCACATTCCACACCCCACATCCCACACCCCACACCCCACACCCTGTACCCCACACCCTACACCTCACAACCCACAAATGCCACATGGAACTGCTTTTACTTTTGCTCTGTTGGAACTGTGAACATGGCACACAGTGCTATTTGCATGATTCTGTTTCAAAACATATTTTTCAGACTCTCATTTGTAATTTGAAGTGTAAGTTAAAAATAGATTTATACTAATACATTATATGAGGCAACTGATATACCAGTCTTGACGCTTTTCTCTTCTAACTTTAGTTGTTATTTTTATAAATTTTTTTATTTTATTAAAATAAAGTATTTTTTCTTACATATTGTATTCTGAATATGGTATCCTCTCCCTCCACTCAGGTCAGCATCTAACCACATCCCTTCCCATCAGGATCCACACATTTTTGTTTCCCATTAGCAAACAGTCTTTTAGGGGATAATAATAAAAAAAATAAAATAATAACATCAGAATTGAACACAAATGAATGAACAAACAAACAAACAAACAAGAAAAAGGAGTTCAAGAGAAGGCATGAAAAAACAGAGAATACACTCAGGGATCACATAAAAGCACTGAACTAGAAGCATATGCATGTATGTATGTATGTATGTATGTATGTATGTATGTATGTATGTATATATATCCTGGTAAAAGCCTGTACTCAACCAGTGCCCAGTGCCTCAGCCTCTGTGAGTTCATATGTATGAGTCTCTGTTTTTGTTGTCATCTGATGCAGAAGGAAGCTTCTCTGATGATGACTGAGCAAGGCGCTTATCTGAATTCAGCAGAATGTCATTAGAAGTTATTTTGTTGCTATGTTCCTTCAGAAGAACAACCTCTGGTTATTTGTCACCCACGCAGTGTCAGTTACAGATTCTGTCTCATAAGTAGACCTTAAATCAAGTCATATACTGGTTGGTTTCTCCCATAGCCTTTGTCCTACCATTCCCCTACTATATTGCAAAGAGGATCAAAGGATTTGTGGCTGGATTAATGTTTCTGTTTCTCTTTTGGAAATGATTAGAATACTTTCTACACCAAAGCTGCTAGAATGTAGGGGTGAAGGCTCCATGCAGGCACTAGCTCAACTTCTCCTTGTTCAATGAGTTCTGTGGGTGTTGTCTTGAGCAATCTGGATTTGCTATCAGTTTGGGGAGAGCAATCTATAGTCTCAACAACATCCTGTGTTGTTTGGGAATTCCCATGGGACGCTGTTCACTAACAGCTCTATTAGATGTAAGCTCCCAGTTCTGATAGCTTCATTTGATGACAAGATTATGTCCAATTGGGGCTTTGTCTTTCCCATTATTTGGCAATAATTACTTAGATTATCTTCATATATCTATATGTTTTAACTGTATTATGTTTCTGTACTACCTCAAATGATCCTTTATTTTAGCTGTCCCTCCATATTCCCTCTCCCATCTCTTCATCATCTCCCTTCTCCCATTTTATCCTCCTGTTCCAGCCCCACAGCCATTCATAACTATCTACTTCATTTCTATTTCCTAACGAGATCTATCTGTCCTCTTTAGGTCCTCCCTCTATACCTAATTTCTGTGGTTCTCCAGACTGTTGCTTGGTTATCATTGCTTTAATATCTTGTAACCACATATAAGTGAATACATATCATTTGTCTGTCTAGGTGTGGAATACCTCATTTGGGATGATTTTTTTTTCTGGTTCCATCCATTTACCTGAGAATTTCATTATTTAAGCAGATGAGTAAAACTCATTTTTTTGTAAGTGCACCACATTTTCTTAATTTATTCTGGAACATATAGGTTGTTTTCAACTTCTGACTACTATGAATAGAGCAGCAATGGATAAGGTTGAGCAGAAATCTTAGTGGTAGGATGAAGCATCCTTTGGGTACATGCCCAAGGGTGATATAGATGGATCTTGAGGTAGACTTGTTCCAATCTTCCTGAGGACCTGTACAATTAATTCCATAGTGGCTGTACAAGTTTGCACTCCCAGCAGTGATGGATGAGTGTTCATCTTAATCTATATCCTTGCCATCATGAGCTGTAACTTGTTTTAATAATCGTCGCCATTTTGATGGTTGTAAGATAAAATCTCAAAGAAGTTTTGATTTGCAAATGTTGAACATTTATTTGTTTCTTTGGAATTTCCTATTTTGAGAATTCTCTGTTTACATCTATACCCCATTTTTAATTGTTTTATTTGTTTTTTTGATATGTAATGTTTTGAGTTCTTTTTATATTTTATTATTAACCCTCTACTGGGTGTATAGTTGGTAAATTTTTTTTCCCATTCCATAGACTGCTGTTTGTTCAAATAGTCAGTTTTATAAAGCCTCAATATTCATTTACTGTGACATTTTATAGACATAAAAATCACCTGCAACAATTTTTATTTTAAATAAGTTATCTTAACTATGGCATTATTAATGAAAACATAGTAACCTACTTAGATCTCTTTTAATATATATATCAGTTACTTTTTTATTACTGTGATAAAACTCCATAGGGGCAAAGCAACTTATACAAGGAAGGATTTATTTTGAGCTTATGTTTCCAGAATGATAAAAGCTCATCCTCATCATGGTGGGGAAATGTGACAGCATTCAGATGTGGTGGTAGAGTGTCAGGCATGCAAATGAGTTTTGTAGAGATGGCTCACCATTTGCATGGCTGTGATGGGTATGCTCTGAGAGGTTCCAAGAGACTTCATCCCAGACTTGCTTCTTGCTATTGATATGCATTCCCTGTCATTATTATGTAGCCTAATGGTTCCTCAGCATTAACTCACTCTATTGGGAAGAATTCCTGCAGAATCAATATGAAGATGTACTTTCATGTAGTAATGCTGTATAAATGAATTAAGGATTTCATTATTTCTTATGACAATTTTATAGAATTCCTAAATCGTTGCAAGTAATTTCAAGGCCTCCATAGAATAAAAGCTGCAAATAGATCTCTGTTAACCTCCATGTGTCACAGGCCAATTGTATTAAGAAAACAAAGCAGGTTTGAAACAAATTACAATCCATAAAAACATTCATTCTAGGTTAGGAAGAAGGCCACTATTTGGTAATTAAAAGTCATAAACTGGGAATGAGCATTTATTATAGGTTAAAAGACAGAAAATAAATGATGGAATAGTCTATCTATACAAGACGTTAAAATAATGAGACACAAAGCAGATGCTTTGTCTCTTGACAAAACTTGGCTAACTTGTGACATAAAAAATATTGCTTTAAACTTATAGTGAATTTATGGGACTAGTAACAGGTAATGGATGGCTAGTCAGATTCTAGTCTTAATGGAAAGACATGTAAACATTTCTACTGTAATTCCTTAAAACCTTATGAAATGAATGATTGATTGCCTTAAACTTACTATAAACTTATGGAGTGTGAGAGTATTTTAAAAAATCATGTAATTAATTGTTCTATTGTAACAGCTCTACCTGATAGTTATAAATGGTAATATTTAGGGAAAGTATAAATACTGAGAATAAAAATAAAGGTTTGTCCGAGTTTCTTTTCTCTGCTTCATCCACTGCAAATAAGTTCTTTTCTTTTTCCTTTCTCTCAGGCTCACAAAGAGTTATCAAATTCTAAGCCCAAGAGTCTGAGAAGGCCCAAGAATCAAAGAGAAAATAGCCAAAGCAACTAACTTATTTTCTTAATCCCCTGCTGCTACCAGCAGGAATTAATTTCTAAAAAAATAGCAGCTTTTAGCCACAGAATAGCATGAGAAAGTTAAACTGCCAAAGCCCATCAGCTTCTGGCCCCAGAACAGTAAGAGAGAGTTATGAGGCCAGAGATCATCAGCCTTCGGTCTTCATCTGATGCTTTCCCACCTCAGTACCTGACCCTGCTGGCCTGCCCACCATCAGTAGCAGTTAGAAAGACCATATCTTGAACCAAAAGCACCGCAAAAGAATGAAAATCATGTACTGAGAATGCATGTTTAAAAACTCTCATACACTCACAGTGACATATGTCATCTAGAAAAACTACACCCATATAGTGCCACCAATTCTAGATTACATATTCAAATATCTGAGTTTATTGTGAATGTTCTCATTTAAATCATTACAATGTGTGAACTATTATCAAGTTAGGATAATTGTATAGGAAAATAATGATCTGATCTTCGTTGGATTTTGTCAACTTGACACAAAAGTCAGTGGGCAAAGGGAAACCCAATGAAAGAATTGTTTCTATGAAATTTTCTTGTGGATCTGTGGGTCATTTTCTCTGCTCATGATTGACGTAGTTCTAGCCCAATATATTTGGCATTATCCATGGGTTGTATAGAGAAAGTTCAGCAAGACATGAGGAGCAAGCCAGGAAGATGTGTTCCTGTTTGGTTCCTGACTCCTGGTTCCTGCCTTGAGGTCCTGCCTGAATTTTGTGGATGATGGAATGTAAGCTGCAAACCAAATAAATCTTTTCCTTCGGTGAGTTGGTTTTGGACACTGTTTCATCACAGTAATAAAGAAGATAAATGAAGAGGTATTTTACAGATGCATATAATAGAGACATTGTAAGAACTGTATCATAAAACAGTATATAGGCATGTGTATTTATATTTTCTCCTCAGTATAGTCAGCAAATCCCTAAAGCATATATGAGAAACACATAATACTTAACAGTAGACCATTTTTTCATAATTTATATTTTATTCACATTATGTCCCACTTGGAGCCACCTTCCCTCCTCTCTTCTCATTTCTGACCCCCACAAATCTCTCCTCCATTACCTTTCCCCTCTCCTCAGAAAAGGGGAAGCCCTCCAGTACCACCCCACCTTGGGATATCTAATCTCAGCAGAAATAAGCACCTTCTCTCAAAATGGGCTAATTTTTAAAGGATAGCTTCTGGATTAACTGGAGAGAGGTACATCATTATTTTTATTTGTTATTCAATAAAAAGCAAGTGTATATTGAAATGACATTAATCCTAGTAATTAAATTCCCAGTCTTAGTTTTATACATTTTATATCATTTGGATGAAATTATCCCAGTCTTCAACTCTGTTCTTACTTCCTTTGGAATTTATTTATTCCTACATACAAAATTTAAAAGAGGAGAAGCAGTTAACTTTCATTTCTCTTTCTCAAATTATTATTTGCACATATTCTGAAGTAAGAGTTTTTAAAGTCCTAAATGTTTCAGAGGCTTTTTTTCTCAGTGATTTTTTTCAAACAGGAGAGATGAAAGGAAGAAATTGTTTTGAACGAGTCAATGAAAATAGAAGGTTTCAAAGAGTGCCCCAGGTGGGAGGCATGGCACCATTAATCTGTCGGAAACTATAACCACAACTTCGAAAACAGGGTGAGTCAGAAGGGGATTGCCTGGAAGCACAAATGATAGGATTCTGCATTTAGCAGCTCTGATTCACCATGGTGAATTAATGGATCCAGCTGATGTGATGAGGCAGAATTTGCTGCTCCTGCACCAACCCACCAGCAGTAGTCAATGTATCTATCTGCAAAGCCTGGAGATTTCCGTTTCTAGATCTTGCTTCCCATACCAATTCACTACCCCAACTCCAAAAAGAAGGAAGACAGAGATAGAAAAGAAGAAAGAGATGAGCCTGGTAGGGAGAGAAAAGAATGAAATATTCAAGTGGTATAGATATTTTGTAGACTTTAGTAAATAATCACTATGACTTTAAGTCAGAAAGGGAGAGACAATGATGTATCCTTATCCATGAAGAATAACAAAGTTGTTGAACAGAGAGATGGTAGCTTTGCATGTTGTTGTAATAAAATGTGGGTCAAAAGTTCCTGGTTTGAAAACATAGTTCATCATGGTGGGGAGACATAGTGACAGTAAGGTGAGGCAGCTGGACACATCGTATCTCAGTCAGGAACCAGAGAGAGATGAATGCTGCTTCTCAGCTCACTTGTGTCTTTTTACAAAGTACAGACTGCAGGTCACAGGATGGGTGGATATGCTCACCACAATTCATCTAATCAAGAAAATCCATGACAGGCATGCCAAGACTTCACAGGTGATTCTAGATCCTGTCAATATACACCATCACACAATTCACTTTTTCTATTGGATTGTTGAATCTTCAGAACTCTTTACTAAACAGCCCTGCTTTGCTTCATTTAACTGTAGTATAACTGATATACTCACATACATTTTCTGTCTGGCCTTCATTCTGAACTATTCATGTTTTCCATTTGCCTTTGTCTCAAGTACCATGTAGCTATAACTTAGCAACAATATGAGTTATAGCAGGCAACCTAGGGGTTTTAATGTCAGTAAGGGGTTTTAAAGTAAGCTCTTAATGTGAGTTGTCCACTTTGAACATGACAGCCGTTATCTTTTCATTATTTACTTTTATTTTATATATTTGAGTAACGTGCCTGTGTGTATGTACGTGCACCAAATACATGTATGGCACCTGCAGAGGTCAAAAGATAGCATAGGATCCCCTAGAACTGGAGTTATTGATGGTTTGATACATGAGTGTAGAGTTCTAATTTGCCCCTACATAACATTAAAGTGTCCACCAGCACTTTTCTTTCTTAATGTCACGTAAATTTGTATATACAAAGTATTCTATTTTCAAACTGTCAATATTCTAAGGTCAGAATTCCTATTATTCTGTAGAACAAATTGGACTTGTTCAAAAATTTGAACTTGTGCCTCATTGGTTAAATGGGGATGAGGGCATCTGTGAATCCATTTAAAATGATTTATTATTTGTATTGATTGATTGATTGATGTGTGTGTGTGTGTGTGTGTGTGTGTGTGTGTGTGTGTGTGTGTGTCTGCAATGGGTATGTGCATGTGAATGCAATGACCACAGAGTTCAGAAGAGATTATGATATGACTCTGGAGCCTGTCTTTAATTCAGTGTGTACTATCCAGCCTTGGTGCCTGTAACTGAAACTCTAATCCTCTGGAAGAGCAGCAAGAAATCTTAGCTGCTGAGCTACTTCTAGCCTCTGTAATCAAATTTTCAAAAGGTATTATTGTATGTGTGTGGACAATGTGCAGGTGTGGGCATTACCATGGCACATGTTTGAAAGTCATAGGAACTTCTGTATTGTTTCTTTCTAACTGTACTTTGGTTCCAGGGCTAATTTCAAATCACCAGGCTTGTGCTACAAGCACTTTTGCTTATTCAACCATTTTTCCAGGCTTGTAATTACATTATAAAGCCCTATAAAGCCCTTTAAATATTTTTTTGTTGTTTTGTTTGTGGGCTTATTTTGTGCTTTTTTTATTTGACTCTGGATATCAAGACAATAATTAAAGAAATAAATGGATTATGAACCCACTTTCTTTCTTGGTTTTTAATCCTTTAAAATACATCAATGCAAAAAATACGTGGTGGACAACTTTAAAATTATATCTGTATAATATTTAACATTTGATTCCATGTATTTAAGTTAAATTTCTATTCTCACCCCTCTCCCTCCCTTCCCCTTCACCTCCCCTCCCTCTCTCCCCTTTTCTCTTTCTCTCAAACTGTACATTTCAACAAGATTTGGTGGCTACCCTGGAAACTGAAGCAGAAGGATTGTGAGTTCATGGCCTTCTACAGAGTAAGCTGAAGGCTAACCTGGACAAATGAGTTGAAAAATGGAAAAGTAAAGGGAAGAGAATAGAGCTGTGGCCCAATGGTTTACTGCTTGTTCATGACTGTGTAGCCCTAGATTCAACTCCAATGAAGGTAAGAGAGAGAGAGAGAGAGAGAGAGAGAGAGAGAGAGAGAGACATTGATATTTGTTATTTGTCTTGTTCTGTGACAAAATACCTGGATGTGATTTCAGCTCACAGCTGGGAAGCCCTGTTCATTAAAGGTGTGAAGGCATGAACACAGAGCTTTGAAGCAGCTGTTCACATGACATGCACAGTCAGGAAAGAGGGGAATGAATGTTGGGGCTCAGCTTGCTTTCTCCATTTTATTCAAAAGAAGACCCCACCCACTTCATGATGCTATCTATTACAAGTCTTGTGGGTTTGTTTATTTGTTTGTTTGTTTTACCTAACTTAATTTTATTTAGGTGCTCTCATGGATACACCCAGATATTTATATCTTAGATGATTCTAGATCATGTTAACAATATTAGTCACCTTATTGCCTATTTTATTTGAATCTTTCAAATATTCTATTGTCAGCCTCTTAGAAGAAACATATAATTGAGAATATGATAAAGACTTTAAGTAAATGGATGGTCCAAAATGGAGAGGCATTTGTGTGCTTAGGAGAAGAATGTGATTTTTCTGTTATTGACAGATTGGCATTGCAATGTAATAATGGATTTCTGCATTTATAATTTCTATTGACTAAAAATATTTCTAAAGTAATGCATACTAACCCTCATATGATTCATAACTCAAATGTGTTGTTTCTCCAGGCTATGCATAAATTGACATTATATCAAAGTGTATCTAGGATTGCAATTAGATCTGCATGGAAAATTAGTGAATTATGCAGATAGAAATAAGAACATTTTAGTCTGAATGAAATTATGAAGGCAGTGTTACATCAATTAGCCATAATATTTACCAATATCTGACACATAACAGTCGTGTTTTATGGGATGATTTTCATAGAAAGGATATATTAGGAAAATGGATAAATGGTTATTTAATCAGCACCAAAAATAAAAAAGGAAACAAGGAAGACAGAAAAAGCAAATAGTTAAGATATTATCTAAGTAATTTTATCGGGAGTAGGGTGCTTTAAGAAATGATACACTTCACTGCATAAAATACACAGAGGTAAAGAGGAAAATAACAAAATGATGGAACAATCTATTTGTGGAATAGATCTTGAATGAGGCTGGAGAGTTGGCTTAGTAGCTAAGAGCACTTGTTGCTCCTGCAGATGATTCTGGCTCAGTTCCCAAGATCAACTTGATGGTCCTCAGTTATCTGTGACTCCAGATCCAGGGTATCCTGTGCCCTTTTCTGAAGTCTATAGTACTGTTCATACACAGTACTCAAATAGACAAGCAAATACACACATGCACACACACACACACACATATATCCATAGACAGACACACATGCACACTTACACTCAAACACACAGAGGCAGACACATTCATGCACACACACACTCATGTACACACTCACATACATGCACACACAAATGGAAGGGACTGGAGAGAAGGCTGTCTGCTTACTTGCAGTCTTACATAGGTTTAGTTCCCAACATCCACACTGGGCAACTCACAACTGCCTGCAACTCCACCTCCAGCACATCTGACATCCTCTGTTGGGCTCCATGAGCACCCGTTCACACATGGTTTACATTCACACAGACACAGACAACCATTCATACATAAATTAATTTCTTTTTTAAAGAATCAAAAATGGAAAATACAACATTTGAAATAAAACAGGTCATTTGCTTTCTGTTCTCACATGATGAGTTTCTCATTAGTTCTTTGATAATTTCATACATGTTTTGATAATATTCACCATATTTACCCCATCTCCTCCCAGTTAAAGCCACCCTCTTTTCTACTTATGTAACTTTGAAATCATGCTATTTTTAAATGGAAAAAAACCTTTACCTTTGAGTAACTGACAAGTTAACTGATAAGACAATGCTTAAGCATTAAAAATGATCACATACAGACCATTTTCCATACTACTTATTTACTGTTCACTATTAACTAAATATGCACAATTTGAGTCACCCGGCTTGACAACCATACCCATCTACACTGGTGGCTATATTTAAACAAGGCTTAAAGACACATATAAAAGGTAGATAAAACCATGCTGAAGCAAAGAGATTTGAATTGTGCACATTCAATTAAACGTTCTTTCGATGGCTTTGTGAATTTAACAGGTAGAGGCATGCATGATTTATCTGCAGCACACAACAAAAGAGATTGTTTAACCATTTTAAAAATTAGTCCATTAAAGATACATCTGAGATATGTAGAAAAAATTCATTGAAACTCTGAGGGAGAAGGTTCAGCTGGGAAATATAGGGACCAGAGTTCAGCACCCAGGTAAAAGTCAGGATCTGATGATGTATTGTTTCCCAGAATTGGGGAGGTGCAGGCTGAAACATCTCTCCCTGCGCCCCAGCATCAGTGATCACTGGTCTATGCCCCAGCTAAATTAATGAACTGCAGCTTCATTAAAAAATCCTGTCTGGCCTCTCACAAAACCACATGAGCATATATAGACACACACACACACACACACACACACACACACACACACACACAAATGTGTGCACATGTGCACACATATATTACATGTGCACACTCACACGCACACAAACATGCAGGCACACACACAAATGTATGCATATGCACATGTACACACATATATGTACAAGCACATACAGACATAAGAAACAAATGAAAAATAAAAGATCATTAATTTTAAAATGACATAAAAATAAGTAAATTAAATTATCTCATTGTCTAGAAAGGATAAACACACCAGGAGCATGTGTTTACATACCTAGTGACAGAAAACTGAAAGCAAAATTAAATGAAAAAATAGCATTTGCAATATTAAACTAACATCAAAGGGTAGTATATACAAAATTGCAAGGGAAATCATACAGAAATTAAGATCTAAATTAACAGAGAGAAAAACTCAGGCTTAGTTCTCAAAAGCCTAGTTATTTTTAAAATGCAGTTTCTATCTATAGTATTCCACACATTCATTGACATTCCTATAAAAATCACAGCTTATTTTCGTGACATAACTTAGCTTCCTATACTAACTTAGTTCTAAACTATGTGCATGACAGATAAAGGACATAGAACAGCAAAAACAGAATTTTGTTTTGAGACAAAGTATATAGCTCTAGCTACCCCAGAATTTGCTATGTAAACCAGTCTGGTTTTGAACTCACAGAAATCCAAATGATTGCACCTCACCATATTCAACCTAAAAGCAAATTTAAAACCAAGAATAAGAACAAGAATTTAGGGCAAGGAGTGAATAAAAGCTGGAGTTTCAGTTCTGGGCACCACACAGTGGAAGGAGAGAACTCAGCTCCTACAAACTGTCCTCTGTCTTGAACATATGCACACAGAGAGAAGGAACAATGAAGGATGAGAGGAGAAATGGAGGGAGGGAAAAGGGGGAAGGAAAGGGGAAGAGACAGGGGAGAGAGGGAGGAAGAGAGACAGAGCACTTACAAATATAAAAACAAAAGAGGGAACGAATTTCCAAGCACAAACCTTAAATTTACCCAAATGCTACATACTATCTTAAATATGAAAAAAAAATATGTTAGAAGAATTACGTTAACAATCATCGCTTCAGGTTAGCCATTTTAAACTTCTTTTGATACGATACAAAGACTGAAATTATAATAATTGTATTAATAAGACACAAAATTGGAAACTTGTAACAATAAGAAGGAAGGAAAGGGCATCATAGAGGCTAAAATCCTGTAGAACACATATGCAAGAATGAATTTCCATATTAGCATATTCAAATATTCTTAGGTATAATAATACAGATATCCTAATAAGATAATAGGAAAATGTCTGAACAGATACACCAGCAAATAAGGTCACAGATGGCAGAAAAGCCCATGAAAAAAATTATTCTCATGTGCAAAACATACATAAACTGACCATTACTAAAGCCATGCAGACTAAAAGCAAATAATTTGGGGGGAGGGTGCACATTCACCATCATGCTGATGGTGGCATTCCTTTCCACCCAGCACGGTTTTGGAAAGAGAAAAAATCAGTTGAAGAAAACAACATTCCTAAATCATATGCACTTGATAATATATCATTAAATTTCTTACAGCAATAAAGGACAGAGTGCAATGAGAAGGAGGAAAATATGTAATTACAGCTGAAGTCTTTAAAGCACCTATTTTAGTCACTGACATAGCAGAGATGCAAAAACATTAAGTGTGGGAGACTTGCAATTACCATACTTGACATAATTAATATTTTTAGAAAATGTAGTTAACAACTCAGAATGCATATTCTTTGTAAATGCATGTTAAACGTAACAAAAATATTCCCTATCATGGCATCCAAAGCAAATTTAACAGTTGCAAAAGCTTGAAACCATTTGAGGATTTCTTTTGATTGTATTGTAGTTATGTAAAATTCAATTATTACAACTTATCTACAGTAGTCCTGCATGTATAGAAAAATTAAGCAACAAGCAGTGTAAGTTATGAACCTAAAATATTATGGAGATGTAGTTTTGGAATCTCTGTGCCACAATAGTTTTAAGATTAGCTGTTAAGTGCTGGTGAAAGTCATTACCAAAGAATTCCTATGTCCGAATTGAAAAACTTTGTAAAATATTTCACATGACACATAAATGTTAAAAGCAAAAAATTTTTAAAAGAGAATTGATTAATGGCCTAGAGAGATGTCTCAGTGGTCAGAAGCACTCACTGTCATTGCGGAGGACCTGTGTTCAGTTCCCAGGCTCCACACAAGGCCTCACAACCATGACCTATTCAGACTTCCATGGGCATCTGTACCCACATGGTGCATATGCTTGCAAGTATACACACACATGTACACACAAACACACATGAACACACATGCACATGCACACATGCACACAGACAAATGCACGCACACACACACACACACACACACACACACACACACACACACAAGAAATAAATAAATCCAAAAAAATATTCTGAAAGGACCTTAGTCAGACAGAGGGAAATACTGCCTTTAAGCATCAAATAGCAAATTAATATTTGAAGTTTGCATTCTGGCTTTTGGAAAATTATCCAGGCATTAGGAAATAAATTGATGCGAGTGTACCTCACTAACATGTCCATCATGGGTGTTCAGAAAAGCAAACCACAGTCTTCAGCAATCAAAATGTTTTCTAAGAAACGAATGAACAAATCACAAAACTTCTTGCTATTTTTCCTGTAAAGAGGCAGCCATTTGTACTAGAATGTTGTTGGTGGTGTATGTGTGTGTGTATGTGTGTGTGCTTGTTTGTGTGTGTGATATGTGTTTTCGTGTGTATGGTGTGTGTGTGTGTCTATGGTATGTATGTGTGTGTTTGTGTGTGTGGTGTGTGTTTGTGTGTGTGGTGTGTGTTTGTGTGTATGGTGTGTGTGGTATGTGTGTGTTGTGTGTGTGTGTGTGTGTGTGTGTGTGTGTGTATGTGTCAGTGACACCACAAAAGGACAGAAAACAGCTCAGTGGTTGGGAGCACTTGATTGGTTTGCATCAAGAGGTTCTGTTCCCAGTACTTACTTAGAGGTTTACAAACAACCATCTGTAACTCTGGTTCTAGGTTATCTAATGCCCCTTTCTGGCCACCACAAGTACTACATATATACATGCAGACAAATAGTCAGTCATGTAAAACAAAAAGGAATGAATAATTTTAAAGGCCATAAAATAATATTGTATATCTTCAAGATGTATATGTGTGTATTATATAGGTGTGGAAAATTTAATTTATGCAGTTCAATTTTATAACCAAATTAGTTTTTAAAATCTCTAAAAGCTCATTAGAGGAGAAAAATCAGCTAGATGATGTTTCAAAATACTGTATTTAAAAAAACCATTTTCTTCATATTTAACTGCATCTGCCTTTGAGTAAAATGAAGGATCAGAACCTGTCTGGGTAGTCCTAAAAGACCACGAGTATCATACATAAAAGCTGGAATACCCAAAGAGATACGGGAATGTGACTGCTTCATGGGGACAAGAGAGCAAAGCACGGATTCAATAAATACAGCCTTAATCAACAGTATCTATAGTTATTAATTGCCTTCAGCTGTCTCTGTCTCATTTCTCCCAACTGTCTACTGGAATTTTCAGTGACTAACATCAAAATCCACCGTGGGAATAGATCAAGCAGAGGAGCTGCTCTCAGCAGTGATGGAGAATGAGAACCAGAACGAAAAATATAGGTCACTATCTCGATGTAGTCTCCTATTGCAGACAAGAAAATCCACTCTTTTAAGACAAGAACTTAGTCTGTGAGCTTCTGTGAGTAAACCACCAACTTGTCTCATTGTCCATCAGCCCCAGTAAACTGAACCACAGGGACCCTGAATTTCTACCACCCAGGTAGATGTATCTATCCTGTACATAAGAAATTTGTTCTTAAGTATTTTATTTTTAAATGAGTGTGTGTGTATGTGTGTGTATGGCATCTCTGTGTGTATGTCTGTCTGTCTCTCTGTGTCTGTGTATATGTATATATGTGCATCTCTCTGTCTGTCTGTCTGTCTGTCTGTCTCTGTCTGCTGTCTGTCTCTGTCTGTCTCTGTCTTTCTGTCTGTCTCTCCCTCCCCTGCTCTCTCTCCTCTCTCTCTCCTCTCTCTCTCTCCTCTCTCTCTCTCTCTCTCTCTCTCTCTCTCTCTCTCTCTCTCTCTCTCTCTCTCTCTCTCTCTCTGTGTGTGTGTACATGAATGAAGGTACCCTAGAGGCCAGAAGAATGCATTGAAGTCCCTGGGCCTGGAGTTACAGATGGCCGTAAGCCACAGAGTCAGTGCTGGGGAATGGA
Source organism: Rhabdomys pumilio (assembly GCA_030674055.1). Taxonomy (NCBI): domain Eukaryota; kingdom Metazoa; phylum Chordata; class Mammalia; order Rodentia; family Muridae; genus Rhabdomys; species Rhabdomys pumilio. The sequence continues at coordinate 2,866,689 of JANHMN010000027.1, forward strand.
GCTGTTTTGCCTACAAAGGCAATTCATGCACTTAACTGCTGAGTTATTTCTCTAGGCCCCAAATCTAAGAAATTTTTAATGAGATTTCAAATCACTATGAAGACATTTTTTTCACAAAATGTCTAACGGCTTAATATTCTTGTAAAGAGATAACATTATTCTGATATTGTCATAAAATGTCAATCATATTCAGTATATTAACTATCACCTGTAGACAGCATGTTATTTTTTAAAATAATGGTAATGTCTTTTAAATATTCTTCAATGAATTCACATTATTTCTAATCTAGAAAGCATATGTCACAACCAATAGCATTTTTTGTACTGCTAGTTCAGAATTTAGCCTTTGTCTTTTATCCCTAAGAAACTGAATTATCATTATCTTTGCAAATCTGTACTACAAATCTCTCATATCTGAGCTGGGGAGATAGAGGAAATTTGTAGAATACTTGTCTTGCATGAGGACATTAGTCCAAACCTAGAACCCAGATTTTTTAAAAAACTAGTTGTTATGGTACAGGCTTTATTTCAGTACTGGAAGGCAAAAGCAGGCATATCTGAGGTTGATTATCCAATCAGTCTGGTGTAATTGAGCTGTAGGCCACTGGGAGAGGTTTATAAAAAAACCAAACAACAACAACAACAACAACAACAAAAAAAAAAAAACAAGGCAGACAATGCTGAGGGAAAGAACTGGATGTTTTCTGTTTCTTCTATCCATCAGAATAGAAACAGTCTCTACCACATGGTCTTTTTTCATAAGCAGCAAGTACTCTTAATCGGTAGCTATTTCTCTAGTCAATAAAACCAAACAAGTATTAGATACTCTTAAATATTTTCTCTTTTGGTTTAAAGAAGGAATTTTTGTAAATATGTAAAGTAGCTCCATTCTGATCTATGTGATAATCAATAAAGTTGCTATGAATTTTGCTGACTTTGTAAATAAGCACATCTCATGCGTAGCGCACCAGAGCACACAATGTTCTGTGAGTACTGATTTCTATACATTGCATTTTCTTCTTGAGTTCATAAAAAATGATCTCAAAACAATAATGAGAATGGGCTCTTCCTGCCAAGGACTTATTTCAACACTCCCTCTTCCCATTGCACAGTTTTTCACAGAATGAGCCATCTGGCAATTTCTGTGAAATTCTCACTGGGACATTGGTAGAAAAGATGAATGCAGCCAATTCTCAGGCAACACAAAGGAAGGATGTCCAGAAAGCCTGGGTAGTTTTTCCCATCAGTGCCCAGGATCATCCAGGCACAATATTGTTGCTTAAATGTGGCCTAACTATCCAGGAATATCTGGCTTTCAGTTCATGGCTTTGCTTTTCTAGCTGAGATGGAAAACCAACTGTCATCTGTGTGGCCATGCATTTATCTGCAAATACAAAATATTAGCATTAACATAGGTTTAAGGATATTTGAAGCAAGTTCTTTTCATAAAATCAAAATTGGGATGATTCATTTTACCAGCGTAATGCAAACTTTAAAAATACACATGACTTGGGGCTGGAGATGGCTCAGCAGTTAAAAGCCTTCACCATTCTTGCAGAGAGCCCGGGATTGGTTCCCAACATTTCTACTGTAGACACCACTGTCTGTACCTTCAGTTTCAGGGGATCTGACTGCTCTTCTGACCTCTGCAGGAACCTGCATACACTTGTTACACATGCACACACACACTCACACCTACAGATTTAACGAATACCTATAACTTTAGATCATTATATCAATAACTCTAAAATGATGATTGATGGCCTGCAAAAAGAAAACTAAATTTTAATGTAGATTTTTACAGAAATAAATGAAAATAAACTCAGCGTGTTGCTTTTTTTTCCCAGAAACAATAACAAACAGAATAAATTTTCTATTAAATTCACATCTCCCATAACACCCTGGTAATAAATTGATGAGAAGAATCCATTTCATCTATGAGGAAAAGGAAATGTAGAGTTAAGCTGTTAAACTCTGTTTCTTTGTGTCATAAATGTTTCCTGATTCATAGTTAGGGTTTTATTGTGTCTTCATTTAGCAAATATTTGCTCACACTGAGCAGCAAGGATCTGGGGTACTAAGGATAATGAATTCAGTAAACCATGCCAACTAAGAAACATACAGAAACCAGCATGTAAGAGGAACAGCAAGCTGTATGCAGATCTACCTTTGGAGGAAAAAAATAGACTTAAAATATAATAATTTTCTCTAGTTCTAACAACGCATACTTAAAAACAGACGGCTTTTGTAACTCAAAATTCTTTGTTCTTCAATGGTTGAACTTTGTAATTACACACATTCTATCAGACCCAACTGTCTTTGAGACGATATTTATAGTGTAATTTTATGTCAATTTAATGATATTTTTATTAACATCAGCAGTTGAAAACAATTTAAGGTGAATGATATGCTTCTCTAATTACTTTTTGTGAAGCGATACTGTCCCACTTTCTGGTCAATCTCAGTGTGATTCAGCCCCTCTGAAGAGCTATGTTCTGCTTGTTCTCTGTTTTAGGGCTTATTTTGTGTTGTGTTATCATCAGTGCAGGTCAGTTGGAAGAGAGAGGGGCCCCAGTTCCCACAGATGGCTACAGCAGCTTCAGAAAGTATATGAACACAGGAAAGAGGGGTGTTTTTCTGCATTACTCTAGGAATGAGTACACTTCTTTTCCTTTAAGAAACTCACCCAATTTCACTAGACTTAGCTTCTTATGTCATTGATTTATCACCTCCACATCCCTAATCCAATCCCTGCTGTTGCTTCAGTGACATTAATTACCTGACTTATAGTATAAGAGGATGTGAATAGTTAAGACGAAATCATTTTGACCAATTTCAGAATTGCCCTTTATTTTTAATATCAGCAATGTAAGAGACAAGGATTTTCCTTAGCAACCATCTCAGATAACTTATGGGGTACCCTCTTGGCAGATTGTCTGTACTTAACCACCATAAAGACATGTTCGCATCTTTATACCCAGGACACATTATCTGGAGAATTTACTAGCCAGCTTCCACAAGACAGGTGAAGCCTCATGAAGACAAGAAGATAATCACTTGCGTTTAAAAAATCCTGACCCCCACTATCAGAAAGAGGGACTGTAGAATAGAGAAAAGTCTTGCATACTGAGGACAAGATCAAAGTCTCACGTGATGCTTTGGATGGGAGCTACTTTTTGATTGCAGCCATGTTTGAAAGCAATTTCTCCAGGAAATATCACTGATAAGAAAGTGAAAACTCACTGTATGGATTCTATTTGACAATGTGCATGGAAATATGTCAGAGAATTAACTGCAATGCTTGAAATAATTCTGGAAACTTCATAGCTGGAAGAAGTCAGATCATTCACTACTGTGGTTGTTAAAATCACATACTGTCTTGTGGATGTGAGCCAGAAGATATAAGACACATGGAGTGATTAGTGAAGAAGTTACTTCATAAAAGACAACAGGCTTGGTTGTGGAAATATTGAAACGTGTCTCATTTACACATTTAATCTTTTCATACAACACACCACAAATTACTTAAGATATATGGCAGAGAAAATCAAAGAGTTACTTCAGAAATGTTTATGTATCCCACATTTAGACTTTGGTTAAACTCTTTGGATTGAAACATTTCTTCACTGGAAAAAAGATAGTGTCAAAAGTTCTTGATAGGTATGAGAGACTCATAAGACACACTGGGCCTCTGTATGCATGATAAACATGTTGAGGAGAGAAGACTGCAATGTGGAATGCTGGTATATGTCGCAGAAGACAGCAGTACTTTGGCCCAGGGAGTGGCTGGTGCTATTAGGATGGCCTTGTTGGAGTAGGTGTGGCCTTGTTGAAGTAGGTGTGGCCCTGTTGGAGGAAGTGTTCCACTGTGGGGTGGGCTTTGAAACCTTCTCCTACCTGCCTGGAAGTCAGTCTTCTGTTTGCCTTCTGAACAAGATGTAGAACTCTCAGCTCCTTCTCCAGCCCCAGGGCATACTTCCAATTTGTTGATAATGGACTAAACCTCTGAACCTGTAAGCCAATGAAATGTTCTTATAAGTATTACCTTGGTTGTGGTATCTGTTCACAGCAGTAAAACCCTAACTAAGTTATCCTTACTTACTTATTCTTGTAAGAACTCCTCACTTAAAATCTTATTTTAAAAATACAATAAGTTCTCTGATTCCCTAAGCTAGATTTGAATGGAAGTCTCTCTCTCTCTCCTGTAGAAATAATTGTCCCAGGGAAATACATGCATCAGTAACACAAATTCAAAAAAAAATTCTTTTAAATATATGAAAGAAAAATATCTATACACTGAAGAATTTAATCAGTATTTACAGTATGGTGTTACAAATTATTTGAAAAATGTTATTTCTTTTTCAAAACAGCATTTTATGTTTGGCACTAGACATAGGTTGGCTGACTGAACCTCACAGGAGCATAAAATTTGCCAATATCCTCACATAATTGGCTTCTTTTTGCCTATTTGACTGTGCACCTGTGCCATGAAAGACTATGTGTGCCATGGCTGACTTCAAAAATGCATTTTTTTGTAGGAAAAGAAATTAATGTCTCCACACAATTGCTGCTGCTGACCTCATAAGTCACCAAGAATCCATTTAGGTCAGAAAATAGTTTGGAGAAATGCAGGATGATTTTGTCCCTCTCCTGGTTTCAGTTTCTGTCCTTGAAGCAGGAGTCCCCTATGGCTCTCCAGAAATCTCAACAGAATTGTTCGTTGTTCATAACTTAGAATGTAATTTCTTTGGAGAAGTTGGGTCATTCTTGTCATTTACTATGCTTTTCACTTGAGTGTGCAGATACAACAGAAAACAACAGGCATCATGTTGTAAGTATGCAATGAGGTATGTTAAATTTGGAAAGCCAATTATGTTGTTCTCAGTTTCATCACATAATGCTCCCTTAACACAAATAAAATACAAACATAGTGTGTATATACTTACCTGAATGTGTAATTTTAGAAAAAATACTGTACTGTATTTTAGAGAAAAGGAAGAAAGACTTCATAAACGGATTTTGCTTTCAATTTGCAAATGCTGGAGAATTGGGAAAAGAGTTTATGATGAAAATCACATAGGAAATTAAGCTATAAATATGCCAACTATAAATGCATTCTTAGAAATACATATAATCTCAATTTAAAAACATGGCATCAATAACCACTAAAAGATATTTCTACAATAAAGAAGCCAAAATGTGCAGGGGGATAAAGACTGGCGATAAAATAAATAAATAAAATGGAAGTAACTTATATACACATGAAATGTCAGTATGAAAATTGTTAAATTTTTTACAATTAATTACAGAAATCAAAATTACAGAAGACATTGGTCATAGCAACTCATAGCTGTAATCTCAGTATTGTACATGCTCAATCAGAAGAGTCACCACAAGCAAGAAGTCATCCAGGGTCACATAAGGAATTCCAGGATAACATGGGCTTCAAAGCAACACTCTGTCATAAAAAGATTAAAGATAAGTTGGAGATGTAGCTTGTTTGGTAGAGTGTATATCTGGCATCCCCAGCATGAAATAAAACTGGGAATAATGATACATACCTGTAATTCTAGCACTCAGGAAATAGAGACAGGAAAATCAGAGGCTTAAAGGTAGCCTTTATTACATAACGAGTTTGAGGCTAGCCTGAGAAACATGAAACCTTGCTTCAGAAAAATTTTTAAAAATTAATGCATCGTGAACACATCTCAATAAATGTTTTGAGTGAATGAATTAGATTTATTTTCTCAATGCAAACAGTGTTCACATTTTTGGCAGTTTTACTGTGTGTACCCTGTACTATCTCTGCACATAAAAACCAGAGTTATTTCTGAGCTGTGATAATTTTAAGAAATTGTTTCACCTTCTTGACATTTCCACATAAAGTAAGACACAGGGTGACATTTGACTCCATGGAGCCATCATATTTACTGCAGGGAAATCTCAGCCTGGGCAGCTTCCATCGAAGGATACTGTCAATCCTTAATCATAAGCACAGCCTGAGATGCCCCAGATGTTTGCCAAATACCTTTCATAGAGGATGGAATGGTTGCCATCAGCTATACCAGGAACAGGAAACCACTGTGATACAATCAGGAAGGATAGAAATCAACCTTCCCCATAGTTTGGAGAAGCTTCCTAAAGCTCTCAGTTTTGGCAGCTTTGATTAGCCCTAAGATATTCACTTGCATTTCTTCAGCTAGTAAATATTTTTTAAGCTTGTCCACTCTACTGTTTCACAGAAATATAAGAAAAGGTATAGAAAGATTGCTTAATGAATAAGAGAACCTGCTTTGAAAGTATGTGAACCAGCACACACACAAAAGGCTGAGCATGACTACACGTGTCTGTAAGTCCACATGAGTGGGAGGAAGGGGGCACAGAGATAAGCACAACTCCAGAGCTTACAGCCAGCCAGCCTAGCTGAAATCTGAGCTTCCTGTTCAGTGATAGACCCTGTCTCTAAGAAACAATGTAGAGAACAATAGAAAAAGAAACCTGATATCCTTCTCTGGCTTCAGTATACTTGTGGACTGGTAAAGGTGACAGACCAAATATGAAGTCCCTGCCTTGAGAATAGGGGTTATATTGTGGCTAACCTATAATTATAATCCAATGATTATAAAAATTTAGATGTCATATATACATATGCATATATATGACATCTAAATTTTTATATGTATATATCTAATTATATATATAAATATATCATATATATGATGTCATATATATACACATACATGTATATAACAATGCAAGAGTACAACACAGAACCATAAATGACTACAAATAGACAAACAAAACATAAGAAGTAAGAACACAGAGAGAGGTATCACAACATTCAACCTCAAATTTTGCTACCCATCTATAGTGATAAGGACAGCCTGGCAAGTACCAAAACCAATGGTAAGACCACAAGAACACAGGACCTGGATATTAACCCAAAAAGTATTGCTCACAGAATTCTTGGCAAAGGAGGAGAAACATACAGTGAGAAAGAAGAGAGACTATTCAATATATGGTACTGTAAAAAACTGCTACCCACCTGTAGAAGAATAAAATTAGATATGTCTTTCATACTGTTCAAAATCAATTTTAAATGGGCAAAATACCTTAATTTAAAACCCCAAAACTTCTAGACAAAAGAATAATAAATATTTTCAAGACTTTGGGTTAGTCATCAACACCACAAGAATTAGCCCAAAGTGTCAACAGATGGGGCTACATAAAATGCTAAAAATTTTTGTACAGGCAAGGAAGTTATCTGTAGAGCACACAGACAAACAACAGACTGAAAAACAATATTTACAATTTATACATTAGACAAGGAGCTAATATCAAGAATTTTTAAAACATTAGGGATTAAATAGAAAGATGATAAATATGCCTATCAACATATGGGTAAATGAATAGTTTTCAAAAAATGAAATATAAATGGAGAATTATTTTCTTAAAGTGTTAACTTTGATCTTCCCTGGCCATTGAGTCCTCTAGGGCATACCCAGCAGCTCTGAGCACCTGCTATTCCCTCGGGAACTCCGCCTTCACCAGATTGATCCAGAGCCTTACAGCCCCAAGGATACTCACCAGAGGCCTACCACACTAGGATCATCGACCTTAAGCCCCCTCTCAATACCTACTACAATAGGAACATCCAGGGACTAAAGGCATATAGGTGTCTTAAGGCCTTTAAAAGAACACAAACAACAAAAGCCATGGCAGAATGACACCATTAGACTATGGCTGTTCTACTACAGCAAGCCCTGGCTATCCTAACACAACTGAAAGTCAAGACCAAGACTTTAAATCCAATCTTTAAAAAATTATGGAGGACCCTAAAGAGGAAATGAATAAATCCCTTAAGGAAATACAGGAAAATACAGGTGAAGAAACTAAATAAAAGTGTTTAAGACCTAAAAAAGGAAATAGAAGTGATAAAGAAAACACAAACTGAGGGAATCCTGGAGATGGAAAACCTAGGGAAGAAAACAGGAACAACATGTGCAAGCATCACCAACAGAATACAGGAGATGAAAGAGAGAGTCTCAGGCATAGAAGACACAATAGAAGAAATTGACACATAAATCAAAGAAAACATTAAATCTAAAAAATTCTTGACACAAAACACCCAGGATATCTGGGATACCATGAAAAGATCTAACCTAAGAATAATAGAAATAGAAGAAGGTGAAGAATTGGATCCCCAAGAACCAGAAAATATTTTCAACAAATTCATAGAGAAAAAAATTCCAAAACTAAAAAAACAAAAATACATATAAACTTACAAGAAGCTCACAGAACACCAGTTAGACTGGACCAGAAAAGAAAATCCCCCCAACAGGTAATTTAAATCAAAACATAAAACCTACAGAGC
>JANHMN010000027.1:2877562-2883881 GCA_030674055.1 Rhabdomys pumilio
CACTGTGAGCCTCTCATTTAGGTGATGGAAAATGACTTGTCATTATTTCATGATGCATGTAGGTGCACTACGTGCATGCAGTGACCATGGAGGTCAGATCCTCTGGAGCCGGAGTTATAATTGTAAAGCTACCCATGTCGATGCTGGGAACCGAACTCAGGGCCTCTGCAAGAGCAGCCCGTGCTCTTACCAGCTGAGCCATATAGCTGTCTCCTTAGAGGTCTGCTAGAGCCTGACATATACAGAGGTGAATGCTCACAGCTAACCATTGAACTGTTCATGGGGTTCCCAATGGAGGAGTGAGAGAGAAGACTGAAGGAGCTGAAAGGGTTTGCATCCCCATGGGCCCCATGTGGAGAGCAACAATACCAACCAACCAGAGCTCCCAAGGTCTAAACCACCAGCCGGGGAGCACATAGGGAGGGACCCTTGACTCCAGCTATATATGTAGGGGAGAATGGCCTTGTCAGGCATAGGTGGGAGAGGAGGTCCTTGGTCTCATGAAGGTTGAATGCCCCAATGTAGGGGAATTCAAGAGTGGGGAGGTGGGAGTAGGTGGGGAGGTGGGCGTGGATGGGGCACATCCTCATGGAAGCAGGAGGAGGGGGTATGGGATGGGGGTTCCTGGGTGGGGGGTAAATGGGGAAAGGGGATAACATCTGAAATGTAAATAAAATATCCAAAAAAATAAATAAATAAAAAAGAAGAATAAGAAGAAAGAAAAGGAAATGAACCCAGGTCTTCACAAAAGCAGCAAGTTCTGTTAACTAGTGAGCTACCTCTTCAGCTCTTATTAGGAAAACTTTAAACTTAAATATAGCACTAGAATAATACTTAATACAAAATAGAATCAAGATGAAAGGAAACCATAACATTTCTAGGAACAATTATCTCGCTAATTGTTGAATTTGGGCCTAATAGTAATTTTTCAATTATAGATTGAAGTTGGGGCTACAAGTAATAATTTGTTTGAGCAAGACACAACACGAGAGATAGAAAGAACTAAGGTCTCAATGTGCCAGACTCCAGCAAGAACTATTCATAATTTAATTATCCAGAATTGAGACTTGAACTCAGGCCTTTACATATGCCAGGGAAGTGCTTTACCACCGAGCTACATCCCAGATACTCTTTTTAAACTTACATTTTCCCCATATACACAGTGGAAATTTATTCAGCCATTGATCATGACGTCTTCAGGAAAGCAGATAGAACAGGTTAATAAATGGGCCTGGGCATAGGACAGGCATTTCATATTTAATTGACCCTTGCTAAGTCGCCAAGGATGTACCCAGGAATGAATATAACTTGTGACCCTCCTGATGTAGCCTCCTGAGTGGCTGGAATTATGATCTGCACCAAGCCCTGCTTACAGGTTGTATTTTAACAAGATACACTGCAATGGAGAAAGAGGATGCTAGATTTTTTTTTCTATGATATGGATTGTGTTTTCTTGAATTTGATATTTTAATGGCTACATGTTTCAGAAAGTTGACTAGAAATGCCTGTGAGATTATAAAACGAGTAAACCTGAACCCTATCAAAGATGTTACCTAGATACTTAGCATCCTTTGTTCAGTCACATGAGAGCAGAACCTCCTCCCTGCTCACCCTGTGCCTTCCTCCCTGTCAATAGGGAGAAAGCAAGGCAACGAAATTTAACCAGTAGGACTCTGACTGACAGCATCTTCAGGACTGCATTTCTGTGGCTGTGATAGCAAGACATTAGAAGAATCTTGGTGTTTAAAACTACAGTTTGAAAGAAGAACAACAGCCAAGCACTGGTAAACATGCGGAAAGTTATTTGGTGAATGTAAACACAAACAATGGAGGCTTGTATTTCTTCATGTCTAATTAGCTCAGGTCGCACTTTCCTCTCTCCTCCTCCAGTCTACCATTGTTTGTTTGTGTAACAAACCAAGAAAGTGAAGAGAATCCACCTCTTCTAGAAGAAGAACTAGAGCTCTCATTGGCGTGGTGGACTCTGTCATGAGTAAAACATATATTTTACCTTTTATGTCATAGGTATAGTGATACCAAATACCATGCTGGCTGACACCATTAGAATACACTAGAACATCACTGTGGCTTTGATGTTTTCTGAGAGTTCACATGTTCCACACTCCTACATGTCTATACTAGCTTTGGGAACACTATATACACATTGTGTAACCACCCCAGTTAGATGGCCAGTGAAGGAACAAACTCAACAAAATTCCTTTGTGAGATCAATGGAACATGGTGATTTAAGGTCTTCTGTATCCTATGTCACGAAATATGAAATTTAGAATAATTAAAATGAGTGGACTCAGCAGTGAGATCACCAGCTGTCCTAGTTAGCTTTAACTGTCTACTTGGCACAGCCTAGTGACATCAGAGTGACCAGTGAATATGTCTATTGGGGATTGTCTGGACTATTAATTGATGTAGGAGGGCTCAGTCCACTGTGAGTAACACTATTCCCTTGGCTTTCAAGGAAGCTAGTTAAGTATCAGCCTTTGAGGAAGACAGCAAGCAATATGCTCCATGATTTTTGCTATACTTACTGGCTATGGAGTGGGTTCTTTGTTTAGTAGTGATGCTGTGTGGAATAGCAATCATGCCTGTCTGTCATAGTTCTTGCACTTCCTTCAATGACAGTTTATGACTTAGAAGTGTAAGCCAAATAAACGCTATCCTCCTGAAGTAGCTCTTTGCCAAAGTATTGTATCACAGAATTTAAAAAAAAAAAGTGTAACATGAGCTTCCAGAGGTGTGTGTGTGTGTGTGTGTGTGTGTGTGAATGTGATGGATTCATTTGGAGATCAGATGACAGCCTTGGAAATCAATCTCTCCTTTCTTGTTTGAGACAGTATTTTTTTTAATTCTTTTTACTCAATTAGCCTTATTCTTCTTAATGATTTTACTGCCACGAATACCAGACTAGCTAGATTATGAGATCACAGGAATTCCGTTTCCATTTCCTATCTTATCACAGGAGGATTAGGGTAACAGATGTTTTTGTTACTGCATGGGTTCTATGGCTAGAAACTCAAGTCATCAAGCATACAAGGAAGGCATTTCCCCAAAGAACTATCTCCCTAGTTCCCTAAAGAAATTATTTTGAAAGTGTGTACCAGTAAATGAGGAAATAGAATAAAACTTTCAAGGAACACATATTAATATTTAAGTGTATTCTCAAAGGCAATAATGGAAAGGAAAATAACTCAGTAGGAATGGGGAAACGAGTTAACAGAAAAAAGGTGAATGTTTAAAATCATAGGAAGAGTCTCAGATTTTCTACCATTCCAGGAATGCAAATTAAGATGGAATCCCATCTCACACTGTTAAGATGCGTGAGAATTAAAAGTCTGATCGTATTGCAGATCATTGAGGATATAGACAAGAACTTCAAACTGAGTTGGTGTGACAGACCTGTTAACTGTGACAGAATGAAAGAGGGAGGGTATATAACAGTGACCTACCTATATAATACAACTCAATGAAAAGGGAGTGTGGGATAAAGAAAAAATAAATTTAATCTCAAAATGTTGATTTACACATTTTTTCATATTTAAAAATGTTTTTATTTTTTTATTTCCCATCATTCCTTTACCTAATTTTGTTTATCGGGATTTTAAATAACGGGGCCTTATTTTTCTTTGTGTTATCTATCCGATTCTTTCTGTGTCCTGTTCTTGGTTTGTTGATTGACAGTTTCACACATTAATATAATGAATGTGTGAATTTCATCTTCCCCTCACTATTCCCCATTCTCATCTTCCCTCTGCTGGCACCCAGCGAGCTTCCTTCTACCTCCATGCCTTCCTTTTGTGTGTGCTCCACTGAATTTAGTTAATGTTTTCTGACAGAACATATGTTAGAGATCATTTAATAGAGAAAGGGCAACTGATTAGTGACTATACCACTAGAAGAAAATGACATGTCCTCGCCCCAAAACCATTAATAGTGAACAGTCTCTCACAGTGAAGAGGTGTCGATGGTCCTACTACTGTGCAGGTCTTGTGTGCCTAATGGCAGTTGCAGTGAGTTTATGGTTTACAGTAGCCACATCATGTCCAGAAGATGTCTGTTTGCTGCCCCTTTAAATGCTTTTATTCAATGCTCTGTCCTATACAGAAAAATTCATTAAAACTGTCAAAATATTTCCAACAAATCCCTCATTTAGATAGAAAACAAAATCCTGTTTCCATGCTCCTGTGAAACATCTTGCTGCAAACCACCAAGCCAAAGAGAGAAACAACTTTTCCCAAAGTGAGTTAGAAAGTGTAATTTTACGAAATAACTTATTTGAAGGGATTGTAGTCCCTCTTTCTCTTCCCTAGGGGTTAGATGCTCTGAAAACCTGCACCACAGATGCCTTGCAATCCTATCTCACAACTCCAGCTGTGACATTTTTAAGAGTAACCACAATATCTAAATTTTACATAAAGTTGCACTCTTCATTCCAGTACACACACACACACACACACACACAGAGAGAGAGAGAGAGAGAGAGCGAGAGAGAGAGAGAGAGAGAGAGAGAGAGAGAGAGAGAGAGATTCTGAATGTTTGTTTTCATAGCTCTGCCTCCGGACCACACAGCAGAGCATCATCTGTGTACAAGACTCTAAGGGATACATAATCACAGTAGGTGGCCATCTATGCCCACTGAATCCTTCAAATATGGCTAGTGCACCTGAAGAATTCACTCATTTTCTTTTGTTTTGATGAGTTAAACATTTATCCCAGTGTGTCACATGGCTACTGTATTAAATAGGTCCAGTGTGTTTGAAGGTAGCTTTTCAAAAATGTGACAATTAATGTTGTCTACTTGTTTACAGTCTAGAATACTTCCAGAGAGAAGCCTCTGAGCGTGTCTGGAAGAGTTACCTAGACTGAGTTGGATGAAAGACACATTCAGAGTGTGGGCAGGATCATTCCGTGAGCTGGATCCTTGAACTAAATAGAAAGGGAGATAAGCAAACTGGGACCTAGGACCCATGCCCTTCTGCTTTATGTCTATGGAAATCATGTGACCAGGTAAGTTCATGTACCTGGAACCATAGTTTCTGGACTTAGAACTGTGACCAATATAAACCCTTCTATCTGAAAATTGCTTTGGTTAGGTATTTTGCCATAGGAGCAAGGGAAGTAATCAATGCATCATAACATTGTTATATATTTTTGTTGTTTTGTTTTAATTTCCAAGCCTGCCTTTCTCCTTGTCCAAAAACCTGTTTTCTCTCTAATCATACCAGCAGTTGTAGCTCAAGGAAATTCTCATTTGATATCCTCTCTGTTACATGCTAGAAACAGAATTGTCAGATATGTACTGTGAAAATCAAACTTTAATACTTTGCCTAACAAAAATTATGCATTTTAGTGTCCTAGTCCTTACAATGCAAAAAGATGTGGATTTTTTAAATCAACATATGTATGTAATTAGGTTGCAAGAATTTCTTCCTTTCTCTGGAGCCTCTAGTCTGAAATACAAATTGTTCATCTCCAACTCCCAAGTCAAAAGGTCAGAAAGTGAACTGAGGTCCCCATTTCATCACCAGTGAGCACAGGATTACTTGATGCATGTTTAATTTTCTTTGCAGGTAGATAATAGAGTAGAAAATTACAAAAATCAATTAGCTATTGTCTTTGAATGGATAATTATAGACTGGTGGCTTTAGAGTTGGTCATGGAAGAGAATGTGGAATGCAACAAAAACAAAAAGTGTAGCACCAGTTAAAATTAAAATGTCAGGATGAAAGCTCACTGAGGAAATTGGACTACAATTGAATGGTTACTATCCATGAATATGTATGAGGTGCTATTGTGAATGTTCATTTTCATAATGAATAACTTGACTCTTTTCTCTTTCAAATAGAAGTTTCTTGCATGTTAACAATGTACAGAACATTAACTATGTTCATATGCTTTACTCATATTGCCACAAATATTATCACCTTCCACTCGTGATGTTCCCAAGGTCACATCATCATTTAAATCACACAAGGATGTGGCACACACACACACACACACACACACACACACACACACACACACACGCACAAAATGCACAACTTCACACATTAACAAAAGTTTTCTTTAACTATGATGCTTAATCTTGATTGTCAACTTGAGGTTTAGAATCACCATAGAGACAATTCCCTGAGGTTATTCCTGAGGGAGATAGAGTTCACAAAGTTAGAAAGACCACATTAATGTATGTTATTACACGGCATGGATGGTTTTCCTGAACTGAATGAAAAGAAGAAAACAAGTTGAGCACCTGAAGTAATCTCTCCTCTCCTCTCCTCTCCTCTCCTCTCCTCTCCTCTCCTCT